>BKZX01032800.1:0-16605 GCA_014362285.1 Fagus crenata
TCAAATTAATTATTAAGATTTTCACTAAGTTATTTTCCTCAACATTTACCTTGTCCTCGGAATTGTAGTTGAGAAAATGGTCACCCCAAATGCTTGGATGAAAATTTGCTGTCCGGCGAACAACCTCTGGTTTGGCATTTTGGGATAGAGGCAGTACTGAGACTTGGTTAGGCATATTTTCCTAGTTCAAGAACAACGTACGTACTATATATGTTTTGAATGATATACACGGTTCAAGAAAAACTCTTGAGTATTTATAAGCATTGGAATTGTTAGGATCGACCGCCTTAATAGACATTGGAGGGAGGGTGAGACCCTCACCACTGATGCTATGAACTTTCAATGACCCAAAACACCAAAACATCGTGATGTCTAACATGACGACCTGCAATTAACCTTAACTGACCAAGTTCCTTTCAAACATGCAAAAGTGTAAATCATGTGATGCGGGAAGACTATTATGTGATGTTGGCCCCCAGTTGCACGGAGAAAAATCATGTTTTAACAAAAAAAGATGAAAATCGTGTGTTTGGCTAAAACCATACGCATTCTAATGCGGGAAGTCTATTATGTGATGCGGGCGGGAAGTCTAATGCGGGCAAGTTGTGGAAATGAGGGTGTGGGTAGGAGTTTTGTTCAAACATATTCCACTCTTAGTCTCATTTGTTGCAACAAATATACTACAAATAACAAAAAAAATTTTTTTTTTGTTATTTAAAGAGTAAACCAAGTAGTATACGAATAAAAACCTCAACAACAAATCTCATATACGTGACAAATTATGTTTAATGAAGTATAGAATTGAGTATCAAAAGTGAGGGGAGATTTTCATTCGTAGTATGCAAAACTGTCACTACAAAAAAAACTGTTTTTTTACATCATGGATTTTACGCAACTTAAAAGTTGACGCACCGTAAGCTTTAAAATAGGCATGCTACTACCAACCCAATCTTCTTAACTTTAAAATAGGCTTGCTACGGTGCTACCAGCCCAATCTTCTTTTTTATTTTTTTAAAAAGCCTTGGATACACTACAAAAAACTTTACTTATTTCAACGTCTTTATTTCGAGAAACTCTAAGCCAATAAATCTGAAAAATCAATAGGTGTATTTCGATGGTCACTTAAAATCCTCGGAATAAGTCTAAAAGAGGGAAGTCCAGCTCGTCCATACGCTTATTTTGGCTCTAAATTACTCTCGTCTTCTTTTGTTTTTCATTCTAACCTTTTCAATTACTTAATTCGCAGAGCTCAAAAGAGAGAGAGACAGAGACAGAGAAGGTTTTGAATACGCAGAGTTCAAAAGCGATGAAAGTTTCACTAAGAAAGTTGAGAGGTTTTGCACACTGCAAAAACACAAGTGCAAGGACCGTAGAGATATTAAGCCTTTGCCAATATTGGACGAGCTCGCTCAGGCTTCTAAGGTGCGCTTCTTCTTCTTCTTCTTATTTCTTATGTTTTGTTTGGTTGCCGAGAAACTAATAAAAAGAAAATAACGGAGAAAGCACGAATCTCAGAAGAGCCATTTCATATTTCCGACTAGGGGTGTGCAACTATCCGTGAAACCCGACCCGCCAGACAAATCTATCCCACCCGATCACCCGACCGCCCGCCCGCAAACTCTTATTTGAATGGATACGAATTTACTTTTTTATATTTTTTCGGGTTTCGGGCGGGTAATGGATTACCCTTTTTTCATCGGGCATCCACTCGACTCGCTTGACACTTATATTAAAATTAAATCAAACCCTACCTCATCTCATTTTTCTCTCTCTCTCTCACATATTTTCTACTACCACCTCCCTCACTCCTAGCCTCCTTCGCTCCCAGCCTCCTTCGCTCCCACGCCTCCATTGCTCCCATGCCTCCATCACGGCGCCACTCCCTCATGGCATCATTCCCTCACGGCGTCTCTTCGTCAATCTCTCACCTCACGACTCACTCCCACACAGCGTCGCTTCGTCAATCTCTCACCTCACAACTCACTCCGATAGATCCCTCGCTCCCTCACGGCCTCACCCTGTAAGATCCCTTGCTTCCCTCACGGCCTCATTTGCTTAGATCCATGCCTCCACTCAGATTTGGTTTGTGGTTTTGATTTTGTTTTTAGGTTAGATTTTTTTGTGGTTTTGATTTGGTTTTTATGTTAGATTTTTTGTTTTGATTTGGTTTTTGGGGTTAAATTTTTTAAAAAAACTGAGTTTGAATGTTTGATGTTGTATTGTGTAGTGTGATGTTATATTGTGTTTTTGATGTTGTATACCCGACCCGCTCAACCCGATCACCCGATCCGTCCGATCCGACCACCTCTATGGATGGTCAACGGATTGCATCCCTTCAAACCCGACTCAGTCGATTATGGTGATAAATTTTCCCCAAACCCGACCCGCTCGACCCGTGGCCACCCCTATTTCCGACTCATCCTGTTGTGAATTCCTTAGCTTTCTTCTCATTTGCCTATGGTTTCTTAGCAACCAAACATACTGCTAGGGTTTTGTACGACGTTCAGTCCTAACTAGAAACTTTTTTTATAATTTTTTATAACTGAGCGTTCAGCTCCAAATTATATGGTTTTATGAGTTGCGGAAACGAATTCAATTTTTAATTTGGTTGAGATTGAAGAAGTAAAATTCTTTAAAGCTTGAAACTTGGTCGTGCTCAGAGAACCTAGTTTTGTACTATAACATGTATTAATATTGATATTTATGCTCTTTTTGGCTCAAGTTTTGTACTATAACATGTACTAAAATTATAAACATGTTTATAATTTTTGGTGGTAATAAAATCTCAGTGAGAACAAATTGCACAAATTCAAGATGCTATGAAGTAGAACTTTCAATTAATACTAACGTGTAACTTCTTGTATATGCATAGATGCATTTAAGAATAAATATTATTAGATACACTTAGAAAAATAATATATATAAAAGGTAGCTTCTTGAACTATATATATATATATATATATACTTATTTTTTACTTTTAAACATAAATTTTGTTATTGTGATGTAATTATTTATTTAATGCATTTAATTTTAAGATAAGTTATGAAAATCTAGTTATTATAATATATATTTAAGAGGAACATTCGATATTTTAAAAAATGGTTTTGGTAAGAAAATATAAATTAGTTTCAAAATGGATCAAAAATAGTTTTAAATGTGCTTGATGTAAAATGGGCTTGAAGTGTTGGGTATAATTGAATGAAATAATTTATTTTTATGATTCTATAAACAAGAATAACAAACAGAACGTAAGTTTTTTTATATACATAAATATAAGGACCACTAAAAAACCTCATAGATCGGATGAATGTAGAATAAAAGACTTGAATCAGATTAAAGCTATTGTTTGACATTACATCCTTGAGATAAATTTTGCCCCTCACAGTGTTGTTTTGAGTCTTTACGACGTCGGCCTATTGGAATACCATATATCAACGTACAACATAGAACAAGCACAAGAATTTTTGTGCGCAATAAACAAAACACACACTCTCTCTATGGAAATTCTATGCAAAACTAGACTCCTAGAACTATGAGCAGTTGAGTACAGTATATTTCCAATATTTGAAAAAAATAAAGGCGGACCATTACTTTGGTGGCTATGGACTTTATGGCCTGGAATATTGACTTTAGTTTAAGAACTAAAACATGAAAACAGTTTGTCAAACAAGAAATGTTGCGGTGGGGCCAGTGTTTTTGTTTTACCATCACAAAAAAACAGTTTTTAAAACTAACTGTCACTAGCAATGTTGAAGATTTTGATAAGATCAGAAAAAACGATGTGACTTTGAAACGTGATAACACTATCTTTAAGATGATAATTGCCCTTATTCTAAACGAGTTTTGTTCCTGGGTTAAGACAATTCATCTCCAGGATACAACAAAGTCACTAATTACAGAAAGCAAATTTCGGTAATCCCTTATAGAGTATTCAAAACAAAACTGTGTATTTGACAGTTAATTAGGCTCCTTAATTTATAAACATTAATTGACACTGTTCTAGAACAATATAATTGTTCAAAACAATTAATAACTGCCATAAACAGTTATCTTTATATACAGAAATAACTTTTATGAGTTATGATCTAGTGCAATTCATTTAATTTAAATAAATTAAAAGATGAACGTCCGATCTTAATCACACGCCTAAGTGCCAAGTGCACCACATTACGCCACACGCCACCCATGTGCGAATAGTAAAACCACATGTCCATAAATTCACTTTATTCATTTAAAGTGTTGGTGTGTATACCACCTTATAAACACCTTCAAGGCTTTGTATGTTTCCAATGTGGGATAAGTGCATAAACCTCTACTTCTATATCACTATAAACAACCATTTTAAAACAATAGCAATACTATCCTTAGTTTCTTTGTTTCCAAAATGTGAGCGATGACTCTTTGTCCTATGCTTAGTTTCCAAAATAAGAGTGATGACTCTTGTCGAGGCCCAAGGGTTTAGGTTAAGGATGTGGAAATATATAATTTAAACAGAATATTAATGGAGAGAAATATAAAATGGAAGAGATTGAGAAAGTGGAGGTTAGAGTTTCACGTGTTTCGGCACTTTGGCCTAAGTTCAAAGGATAAAGCTTAATAGGCTACATCTTTATTATATTCTCGATGTGTGTTATAATATGTTGTGAGATCCTATTTATAGGATAATAATAACAATAGTAAAATACTTCTAAACAATGTGAGATACATTCCTTAGCATTCCCTCTTAAATTCAATGTGTAATTTTAATGAAACCTTGAGTTTGGTAATAAAATAAAGTTCAAAAGACTCGGCTTGGCTTGTATTACGGCATGATGGCTCAGATCTCGGCTCAAAGGCTCGGATTTTGGCTTGATAACTTTCATCTCAGCTTGGCGTGGTCAAATCATGGCTCAGTGGCTTGATGGCTTAGCTCAATCTCGACTCATGAATATTTCAAAAAATAAAAAATAAAAATTATTCCAAAATTTTCTTTCTTTTCTTTTCATTTCGAATTTTTTTTTGGGAACATTGCAAATAAAAGAAAATAAAACTACAAATTTTTTTTTTCTCAATAGTTGCTGCCAGTTTTCTGCTTCTTTTTTTTTTTTTTTTTTTATTTTTTTTTTTTAAATTTAAAATTTTAAATTAAAAATTAAAAATCGAAATTAAAAAAAAAAAAAAAAAATGTAGAACTTGAACGTAGGATGTAGAATTACTCTAACAATGTTTGTGATATCCTAAATTCGGATAAGTGTATGTTGTATGTGAGTGTGTGATGAGTTTCACATCTGACATATACAATGAGTCTCAATTATAAGTTTATAACTTAACTAGTCTGCAAATATAACTCCACATCAGACACATGTACATGTACATAACATTGAATTTACTGTGAGAAAATATCTTTTGAGAGGATTAGGTTGAGAAAATTCAAATTTATTAATCTCTGTATAAGCCAACACAATGAAGGTAGAGGAGAATCTCCTAAACATTTTCTTAGTTCAAGCAGCAAACTTTATAACGTGCTTCTGCAACTTGCACTTATTACCAAAAAAGTAAAGCAAAATTAGGGAAAATTTTTATCAAATCACAAAACTTAAACATATAAATCTATAGTTTATACTATTAGGCGATCTTTAATCCATAAAGATCGGAAGGTGTATGGCTTGGAGGTAGACCAGCTTACTAATGTCAGACTCATTTACAATTCTTTCCTTTGCCCACTTGGACTTCGAGCTCTTCTTGGGCCTTCTTCAACACATGGCGGTTATTTAACAATAGTGATATTGCCCAAGTTAAGGTAACTAAGCCGGTGTCACTGGCTCCAACAATCAAACTTTGCAGAGGTCATTTTTTTTTTTGGTTAGAATGATACTTAGAAACAAAGTTTGGTACAAAGAATAGAAAATATAGGAATGATAGAAAAGAGATCAGTTTTCCATCACGTGTATTTGGTAGAAGGAATAGAAAAGTGAGAGAGTATAACATTAATAATTATACATTTTCTTTGTTTGATTGAGAATAAAAGTGAAATAATACAAAATGTAATGTGTACCTATCTATCTATATCTATATCTATTATATATATTATATTATATATATATAATAGCAGAAACCTTTAGTTGAGGTTCTACCATTTGGCATGTTTAGAATTTGACATCCTTTAGCCAAAATTTTGTCATTTGGCATGCTTAGAATTTGATATATGCTGAGATTTTTTTTTTTTTTTTTAATTTAAAAAAAAAATTAAGATGAAGATAAAGATTAAAAAAAAATTAAGATAAAAATAAAGATTAAGAAAAAATTAAGATGAAAATAAAGATAAAAAAAAAAATAAATAAATAAGATGAAGATAAAGATTAAGAAAAAAATAAGATGAAGATAAAGATAAAAAAAAAAAAAATAAGATGCAGATAAGATTAAGAAAAGACTAAGATGAAGATAAAGATAAAGATTAATCTCTTTTATTTATAAATACACTAAAAAAATTAAGAAGTGGATAAAGACTAAGAAAAGATTAAGAAGAAGATACTATTTATAAATACACATTAAAACCAAAATATTGCAAATATTTTGTTTTGATTAATATTTGTTTTTGGGTGTGATAAATTAAGTTGAATGATGTGATTTTGAGGTTAGTTATGTTTATTGCTTCTTGAAAAGGTTAGTTATGTATATTGTTTCTTGAATTATGCATTTTAGTTACAAGAGTAGAGAAAGTCTTGAATGAGTTCATGACAATATCTAACAAACCTTGCTGAATGAAAAGGGAGTAGACAAGCCTACATATATGCATAGTATCAAAGTGTATTGAGCAACTTTTGGATCTAATGGACCATATTGAAAATGTAGAGAAGAAATTGTTGAAATAATCCCTGAGTTTGCAAAAAATGGTGAAGAAGTGGTAGACAAAGAGAAACTCCAGCTGCGAAGGATAATTATGAAGTGGTAAACAATTTTTTGCTTTTTAATTTTTAGTTTTTGTTTGTGATTTAAAATTTAAATAAATAAAAATCTCGTGCATTGCATGGGGTACATGCTAGTATCTATACTATAATGTAAAACCAAAATTTATTTGACTTTTGGTTGACCTCATAATATTGCGCCACATAAGCTTTTGAGGTCTCACAATTTTACACCTCATTATTTTAATATATATTTTATATTTTTTAATTGAATTTAAATTTTATTCTATGAGTAAACATCTCATTTGAATCTTGACACATTATATTTTCTTTAATAGAAACAATATATAGTTCCATATATAAACACAATCATAATAAATGCCTAATACTATAATATATTTTATATATAAATACAATAATAATAAATTTCTTTTAATAATTATCAATTTTCATATTTAGACAAAATATAAAAAATAGAAAAAAATCATATTTTGACTAATAATTCTTTAGATTTCATTTTAAGTAATTTTTCCGTACATCGTACGGGTTTGCGACTAGTTATAAACTAAAAGTTGAAGCTGAGAGAAAATAATTAGGCTTCCCTAAAACCTGCCATGTCAGACTTGCTATTTCCTTATAATTCCATTTTCTCTCTCCATTTTATTTTCTCTGCATACCGGTGAAAGGTTAGTCCTCTTTTCTCTTTTCCCTCTCTTGACTCCTCATCTTCCTATTACACCCAACTACCTTATCCTAGATTTCTAGCCGTTACCCACAATCTCTGTTTAACATTAACGACAAAAATATTTGGCATTGTAAGAGCCCCTTCTTGAACCGTTTCCAAATTTGGTGGACACCTGCATATATATCTCAAATCACTCATTGAAGAGAACATCAAATTTTTGCGATCAATGTCGTTGCACTAGTGAGGCTCAATTCAGATTTCAATTACTTGCACAATTGAACCTAAGAAGTGAAAAAGGAATGCGTACCATAGATGTGGCTTTGTTGACTGTATCAGCATCGAAACCTTCAAGGTCTTTGCCATCAAGGACTGAAAGCATTACGTCCATGAAATCTTGTGGCCCTTTAGCTTCACCTGAAGCTCTCTTTTGCTATGCTCTTCCAACCATTCCTCAAGAATAGTGTCCAATTCTTTTGCAACTTTTTTCATGGCTTTCTCATGTCCACCGATATCCAACCACCCAAGACAATGAATAGCATCTGACACCACAAACAATCCGGTATAACGAAGGAATTCCTCCAGCGCCTTTTGGCAGCGTCTTGCCACATCTTTATCGCCCAAATCACCATCACCATAGTACCGCTTTCCAGCAATCATCCTAAGAATCACGTTGAGAGTTAGGTGGGTAAAGTATTACTTTTTAAATCATAAGTTGACAAAGTGAATTCACTCAAAACCACAGATAGGTAAAGTGTAATTATCCCTTTTTTTAATTATGGTTGAGAGGAGAAAGATTTGAATTTTTGAATATCTCTATTGAAAATACTAAAGAATGTCAGTCGAGCTAGCAAAGAAAAAAAAAAAAAAAAAAAACATGAAAATGAGACAAAAGAAAATGGTAGGTAAGTATATGAGATGGACTACAGAGATAGGTAGTGTTCTTACAGAAACACTTGTGAACGAATATCATTAGGGGTGAAAAGAAGAAAATGGTTGGAAGCCTCATGCTCTACAGGTTGTAATTCAATGACATCTCGACACTAGCTTAAACAAGGAAAATAGGTAAGAAGCGTGTTAAAAACATGGAAACTTTTATACACAACAATGCACAATCTACTTAATCAAACTGGATTTGGATCGAACGATAAAGAAAATGCTTGAAGCTGATGAATATTCAGCGTGGGAAGATTGCCTTTAGGTATATCTAATTTTAAGTATTTTAAATTTCTTTTTTGATTTCATAAATATCACACACTTGAATATTGCTAGAGACACTACCAAATTTACTACAAAACGTTTACAAATTGACGTGACATTCTAGATATAATGTGACACCTCATTAATTTAACATTTGAATTACAGGTCATTAATTCATTATTAAGTAAAAATATAAAATAAAATAAAAAATCTCAACCCCACCCGCCTGTCATTTCCCCATCTCAGATCCACCTATTTGCCACCACCACCACCAAGTCCGATGTCACCACCACCAAGGCTAAATCCACTTCAAAAAATGAAACCCTACCCAACCCACCATGGTGGTTGGACTCTCCAGTTAGCTCATCATTCTAGGGAAAATTATTCAGTAATCTCAAACTACAAATAAATGTGTAGTCTCCTCTCACAATAAGACATTAGCCCACCCTTTATACCCTCTAACACAAAATCAGTCCAACCTCTTTGCCGAGCAACACCAGCTCCTGCCTCACTTCTGTCTTTACAGTGACTTTTTGTTTTACAGCAAGGTTTTGAAACAGAGGAGAAATGAAAATGAGAAAAGAATGAATGAAAGATTGGTGAATATGTTATATGGTAGATAAAGTCACGGTGGAGTTGAGGGGAGGAAGAAGAAAAAAAAAAAAACATGAAGAAGATGAGAGATTAGAGAAGCAACATGAGAATGAAAAATAAAAGAAAGAATGTTAAGATGGAGGAGGGTCTGGTAAGGAAAACTCAGGTGAGAAAGGAAATAAAATAGAAAAACAAATGTGACCCTCGAAAAATGTCAAGCTTTTTTGTAGTATATGTCGTGACTTTTTTTTTTTTTTTTTTTTTTCTACGTGCATTTTCTATGCTAAACTTTTTGAAAAGAAAATCTCTCCTTCTTTTTCTTGTCTTTGGTGTGAGGAGGAACCGGATACTTGTGACCATGTGCTATGGAGATGTGAGTTTGCTCAAAGAGTATGGGGCGCTTGTTCTGTGCCGATTCCAGAAGGAGTGGATATTCGTCCGACTTTTATGGGATTTATGGAGTGTTGTTTGAAGGCTTTAGATACTCCGGACGTGGAAATAATTTTTACCATAGCTTGGATGCTATGGAAAGCTCGGAACGAGTTGATGTGGGATGGCTCGCCAAGCAATGTTGCGAATATATGTTGTCGAGCTTTTGTGTTAGCAATTGAATTCTTGGAAGTTGGTGATGGTGAAACTGTTGCTCAACCAAAGCCTGGGGATCGGAAGCCACTTCACTGGAGTCCACCTATTATTGGTAGTTATAAGGTGTCTATTGCTTGTCATTCTCACTCGGGTTCTACGAGGGTGGGATTGCTATTCTGATTCGTGACCGTGTCGGTTTTGTTGCGGTTGCCTTAGGTTTTGTTTCCCACCCGTTCACGGATCCTCTGCTCAACTACTCGCTTGCTGTGTATCATGCATTACAGTTAGCTTTTGCGACAGGATTTCGTCATAACTTAGTGCTAGAAGTGCCTTTTAGGTAGTTAACTTTTCATGTGTGAGTGAGATCATGTATAAGGACGAAGATAACTACACACATGCTGAAATTGTGCTAAAGGATTTTGTAGCTTCTCTCCTTATTGATGCTGTGCCAATATAATCATGGACCAGTGCAATAATAGAACATTTCATATGTAGAGCTCCACAGAGTGAGCCACCCTTAAAATATAAATAAATTTTGTTTTTATCGAAGACCGTATGTAGTATATATGGCTATATGCCTGTTGAAACTCTAATCTATATCTCAAAAAAGTGATCTAGCTAGGTTGCAAAGTCGCCCGTTTTATTATTGTTTGCAATATTGCAATAGTAGAACATTTCATATGTAGAGCTCCACAGAGTGAGCCACCCTTAAAAAATAAATAAATTTTTTTTTTAGGAGAAAGTATATTTTACTCACCTGTAGTTTGATTTATTTATATTTTACCTGCCTGTGGTTTCAAACTTGATACTTTATCCACCTGTGGTTTTATTTTTTAACATCTGTTACCTACAAATTACTACTGTTAACTCTAAACAAAAGAAAATAAAGGAAAACAATTGTCTCTCCTTCTCTTTCTCACGCTGGATGAACCCCCATTTTTAGTATTGTTAATTCTCAAATAGTATCTTTTCTATTTATTTCCAGAGGCATCACGGAAAGAAAGTTCTAAAAAACATTAAAATACACAAAAGAAATAGGTCATAGATACGTGTCGATCAATTGGTCACTGGGTTTTTTGTTTTCTTGATTATTTGGACTTTGCTTCTAAATTCTAATTTACCGCATCATATTTTTTTTTTTGCTCTGTCTAATTTACCGCATCATGTACCTCAATGATTCTCACATTAAAATAATAATAAACGACGAAGATATTTGTTCTTGTTAGAGATTATCACATATAATCTCACATTGGAAAGAGTTGGAGTGAGTAATAGGTATATAACCCATGGGCAATCCTCATCTCTCAAGACGTCTTTTGAGATTGAGTTAGGCCCATTGGACTTTAACATGGTATCAGAGCTAGGTTATTCACTCCAACTCCCAATCATTCAACTCCTCCACACACTTCGGTAGTACAAGCCGTAACCATCCGGTATCGCCGTAATCCGGTAGTTCAAGCCGTAACCATCCGGTATCACACAAAAAAAAGCTGTAATCCGGTTCCACTACCATTCCAAACTCAAGCTTCAATCTCCTTGAGTTTGAGGGGGGATGTTAGAGATTATCACATATAATCTCACATTGGAAAGAGTTGGAGTGAGTAATAGGTATATAACCCATGGGCAATCCTTATCTCTCAAGGCG
Source organism: Fagus crenata (assembly GCA_014362285.1). Classification (NCBI taxonomy): domain Eukaryota; kingdom Viridiplantae; phylum Streptophyta; class Magnoliopsida; order Fagales; family Fagaceae; genus Fagus; species Fagus crenata. Next base: position 11,592 of record BKZX01032800.1, read on the forward strand.
TCTTTTGAGATTGAGTTAGGCCCATTGGACTTTAACAGTTCTCAACAGTGAACATAAGATCACGAATAGGAAGAAAATTATTCAAATCAGTACATCACTGTTCAATATCATAACATATATCTCATACTAACATTTAAGTATAAAACTCGCGTGTATAGCCGCGTGTACCAGCCACCGTTCAACGTGGTCTGGTCTGGTGAGGGCTGACTGGACGCATGAAGCTTTTCTGGCGAGGGTGTGAGTTCTGACGAATGTGAGAGAAGATGAGAGAGGGAGCCATGAGTTTTCTTTTCTTTTGTTTTAATTTTGATTAGGTTAACGGCAGTGAAAGCTTAGGTAATAGAAGTTAGAAAATAAAAATATCAAATTGAAATCACATATAGGTAAAATGTAAATGGGCCAAACCAAAAGTGGGTAAAGTGTACTTTTTCTTTTTTTTTATTTATTTATTTATTATCGAAGACCGTATGTAGTATATGGCTATATGTCTGTTGAAACTCTAATCTATATCTCAATAAAGTGATCTAGCTAGGTTGCAAAGTCACCGTTTTATTATTGTTTTGAACAATTTACCCCCTAATTGAACTCAAATGCACACCTAGTATCCCTTCCATCCAAAAAGTAAATAATCACGTGCCCAAACGTTACACACGGGCCGACGCACACAACTGTCACCCACAACTTTCATGCCAAAGGGCTCCACTAAAAACATATACCGACAATGGATGAATATATGCTCATTGCACTTGTTACCTTATCTTATTGTTAAATTATAGTTAAAAAAAAAAAAAAAAGAAAAAAAAAAAAAGAAGAAGAGGTATTTTGAATATATATGTTTAAGGAAATTACCAATGTATGGTTTAAAGTGAAATAGTTTCTCTAATTAAAATAGACACGTATTCTGAAATTACCATACGATATTATTTTGTCTAAGCATTCTCTGTTAATGGAATTATCATAAAGGAGTGTAGAATTTGAATTAAAGCATTTTAAAAGTGTAGAGTTTAATTTGAAACCTCTGAAAGTATTAGGTTTAATATGAAATCACCTCAAAACTATAAGTGGTTGTTGTTATCTCAAATAGTATGTGCAGATCTACGGAAAAAAAAAAAAAAAAACATTGCTTTGTGTTATATGTCAAAATTAATTAGTAAAAGGAAGAAGATAAATACAAAATATAAAATATAAAAAAGAGAAAATAATAACTTTGGTTGACAATTAACATGTGGAAAGTAATTAAAGAACTTCATTAACAAAACCATACGTCGGTAAATATTATTATAAGAGAAAGAAAAAAGTTTAAAGTACTCTCTATACATGATTAACATGATTAACTAATCCTACGGACACTCAGACCAACTTCATTTTTTCTCTTCTTTTTTTTGTCTGTAATCTCCCTATGTTCCAAACATTCCTAAAGGAGCACTAAGAATCTTTCTGTATACATCATCTCTTTTCTTTTCTTCTCAATGTAGTTTTATTGACTCAATTAACAACTGTTCGTCCAATTTGATCTTCAACTACACATGACAATCTTTTAATAACCCATTATACCACTAAAACACACACGAGGTTTAGAGCTAGCTATTTAATTCAATTTTAAATAATTGACTGAAACGTGACCAAAATCAAGATGGGGAAACTAAATTTGTCTGAACATTTGATTTTTCTTTTTTTAATTAAACATACCACAACAACAACTAAGGCTTAAACCACATAAGTACTCAGTTGTATCTGTAAGTACCTAAGCACATAAGCTCTTTCACTCAAACAGTCACACTAAGTTGTTCTCTCCCCTCTGAAAATGTCTCTTCAAGTTTCCTCAGTTCCTGCTCAAACCACGAATCCAAATTCTAATGCAAATTGTCCCTTAGCAAATTACTGTCCTAGCTTATGGGGAGACCATTTCCTCTCTTATGCTGATGGCTCAATGGTAGATATAATCAGACTACATAACTTTTTTATTCTCTTATTGTAAGCTGATTCTTTACAAATTCTGTATTCAAATGCCATAATCTTGTAATATATCATCTTCAAAGGATATAAATTTGTGCCACACATTAATTGTGTTGTTTTTTTTACTTCAATTTACTTTTGTAGGAAACCAATGACAACTTGGAGCAGGTTCAGAGGCTAAAGGAGAAGTTTGGAGGATGCTAATGGCTCCCATTGATAAACCTTCACAAAAGTTGGAGTTAATTGATGAAATCGAATGCTTGGGCGTGTCTTACAATTTTGAAAGTGAGATTGACAAAGTATTACAACAAATTTACAAACATCATCATAACGGGGATGGACATAAAGATGATGATAGTCTTTACACTGTTGCTCTTCGTTTTTGATTACTTAGGCAACAAGGTTATAACATTACAAGTGGTAATTCCTTTTATTTGGTTGATTATTCGCTCATTAGATTGCACTATTTATATTTATATGTATATATCATTTAAGGAAAATTAAGCTAGCTGCATACTCATACTTGGCTCCTGTCATGTACTAGGTGCTAAAGCAGATGTCTTCAACAAATTCAAAGACGACGAGGGGAACTTCAAGGAACTTAGTGTTAAAAAATTACAACGAACAACCACCACTTTCTCACACCATTACTATTGCAAGTAGTACACAAGGTTCCAGCGGGGAACTTAGTGTTAAATAATTACAATGAACAACCACTATTTTCTCACATCAATATCTAAGTATTTCTCAAAATATTAGTTGGACCACCCATATTTACCATCTAATCTTAAGTCCTAGACAGCGGAAGTGAAGCATCATTTCTCCATTTGTAAATTCAGAGCCAATGAAGAGAAAAAGAACGAAAAGGATTCCCAAGGTTAATTAGTTTGCTGATTACGTTATTAGTAATTAGATTAATGATATGTTTATCGTAATTTAGAATAAATTTGGATTGAAGAAGCGCTCCATATCTTAATTCAATTTTATGATTTTGTTTGCTTCCAAGGTATCAGGTGATCGATGATGTTAGGAGATCATTACGCTCCATTAACGGAAATGGAGGAAACCATTTGTAGTTACGTTTTTAATAAAACATTAGATCAAAGCTGGTTAGTCGTTTGTTTTGTACACTGAGTCAATTTATCATATGAATATTCCGATGGCGCGACTTATAGTTATAGCTAGCCACTTGCCCACTTGATAGTGAGAAATGAATTAGTTGGCTAGCCTGGCCTAGCGAGATTTTTCAACAAAATTATGTACTCTTTCACGACGTCAAGAACACTCAGATTAATTTCCAAACAAAAGATACTTGCATGTCAGGTGTGAAATTTTATTATCAAGTCATCTCAAGATGCAGATTAAAGGAAAAATAAAATTATTTGTGTATATATATATATATACTAGTCGCAAACTAGTGCACTGCACGAAAAAGCTACAGAAAATAAAAATTTAACAATATTTTATTTTTTGAGAGATTTATACAATCTAAAAAAAAGAAGGTCAAGCTCTTCAGGACCTATCACAATTCACAAATAATATTTTACAAATTGTACGATTACTTAAATCAAAGAATAGTATTAAACATTGTTTTTCTATTATGAATTATTCTTATCTTTAAACATTTGTTTAAAAGGTTTTTTTGTTGATATGTGGATTAATTTTTTAACTATCAAATGAAATGAACATTACCGATCATGTATGATCTTCAACATTCAACAACAAATAATAATTTGGTAGTTATATTTTAATAAAATAAAATAAAATAATTAACAATGTAGAGGTAGTATGGAATTAGATATATTCAATCTATTCTTTAGTTTGATTGTTAGGGATGAATGAAAGCCAAGAAATCCAAAGTTCCAAACCAGTTTTGCCCAAATTGAAAGAAGAAGGGAAGTAAGGAGGAAGGGGTGAAAAACTTTTAATATCTTTGTATAAGAGAAATTGAAGAGCATAACATTTTTATTTTTTTTCAAGGATCCAATGGGGGAATGGCTAATTTTTTTTTCCCCCTCTATTTTTTCCTTATTGAGTGGGTGGGTGAGGCTACATTATTTTTGTGAGTCATGCCTATCTTATAATTTCTCAAAGTAAGAACTAACCAACCAAATATTGAAGAAGCAAACATAAATATTAGAATCTGAAGTTATGCTTAAATAATTATTTATTTTAATTTTATTGCCCCATTCAATTGAGGTCAAGAATTGCCAAATCAACTAAATTCACTAAGAAGAAGAAGACAACTAAAATAAATGAATCAATATAAAAAACTGATTGTATGTATCACAAATAGTTAGAAGTTTCAGGCTTTCAGCACTACCTCAATACAAATAAAAAAAATTCAGCACTAATTTTTGCTCACATCCTAAGTGCATGTAATCATGAGTTTAAAACCCATTGGAGATGAGTAATCACCATTAAAAGAAATAAAAAAAATTTCCTAAGCCCCATTTGAGCTATTTATTATACATTTCATTGTGACAATTGTTTCTTGGTGTATTATCATTCTGCTGTAAATATGTTAGTAGTATCTTATTCAATCCTTTAGGCTGTAAATTGAATCAGTTACTTTCTTTTAGATGCCCAATAGGTCTGAGTTCAAAACATCTTCTATTGTTTGTTCAATTATTATAGTACTCTCCTCAAATTGACGTCCATTTTGTGCTTTTGTTACATTTTCTTTTACTGCTGTAAACATTTTCTTTTACCAGCATAAACTTAACATATACAAAATTCTTTCGACTGAAAGCCAGCCTAACTTGAAAAATAAAGTTTTAAGAGCATCCACAAACTCCTACAAAGATAGAGAAGAGCCAAATCTAAGAGAAAGGCATCCATGAAAATGAAAATCACGGCACCTAAAGCACGCCTCTTCCTTTATCCTGAAACCAAATTCCAAAGCACATAATTTGACCTCAAATACTTAAAAAGTTAAACTTCCATTCCAGGCGCCACCAACTCAGTAGATCAACATCTAGATGGGAGACAACAACCCCAACCTTCCAAATCCCAATTTTGCTTCAAAACCTAGATGAAAAATCAATAGCTAAATGGG
>BKZX01032803.1:0-27223 GCA_014362285.1 Fagus crenata
AGTGATTGGATTGTTTTTCAATTTATTTTTTGTCAGATGGAACGCCGATAGAGATTTTATTTTATATTGATAGTTTTTTGTTTTTGTTTTTGTTTTTGTCTCTATTACCAACAATATAAACATCACTAGTTTATAATCTCATGTATACTCAAGAAACATTTAAGAATAAACAAAATTATATGCATATTAAATTTATATCTAAGTTGAATACTAATGATGTTTGTTTATCTTCTAAAATATTATTTGGCAGAGTATACAAAATGTACATTCTGGGTTTAAGTTTTTTTTTTTTTTTTTTTAAGTTAGTTTGTTACTTCTTAACATAATTTTTGTAATGTTTCTATTATTTAAATAAGTTATGAAAATTGAGTTATTATGAAAATATATTGAAAAACAAACAAACAAACAAAAATTTTTAGAATATAGTAAAACTTTTAATTGAAATTTATATTTTAATTAATAATAAGTTTTGATTAAAAAAAATATATATATTAGTTTTAAATGGAATGAGATAGAAGTTGTTTGTATGTACTTGTAATATTTTTTCAGGAAAATTGCACTTTTCCCACGGATGGGACAAAATATTAAGTGTGAAATATATTAGTATGACGGTTAGCATAAAATCAAAGCACAATAATAGTATGACAGCACAAAATTATAGGAGAATAATAATCTAATTTGGATTTAGCTTTCACTTTAATATATTATATAGATATGTCATATGTCTTTGTTTTAAATAAAAATAAGTTTAAAAGTACTATTTTGATTAAAATCCTATTAGAGACCTCCCCTAAAGTTTAGTATAAGTGTCCTAACCTATCTTAACCGTGTCAGGACATCAGGGACATGATCTCTCTCTCTCTCTCTCTCTCTCTCTCTCTCTCTCTGTGAATTGTGAGTGAATATTGAAAGAAAATACGTGATTGTGAAGTCTTTTTATTACTTTACTCGTTTACACTTTATTGTAAAGCCACAACATCCACACGCTCATACCTTAATTTGTTTTGTCTGTGGACTATGGGGAAGCCTGGTATGTAGTGCGTGGCTGGGTCCGTGAGGGGTTGTCTTGTGTTTTTATAATTGAATAAATTAGGGGCAGTGAAAAACAAACCATTTTTTGGGTGCTTTTTTGTGATTTTTTTTTTTTAATTATTTTGTTTTTTTTTTAAATGTTATCTTTGTATGCTTTTTATCTTTTTGTTTATGTATAAAATAAGCTTTAAAGAGTAAGGTTCATTATGTCCTTCTAACTAGATGTACCTTTTTTTTAGTAAATAAAAGTCTTTCGTACGGTTGAAATTTACCTAATATTTTTCACTCACCCCAAAATAATTTTCTGGTTCCATCCATGTTTGAATATAATTCTAAACAAACTTGATATAAAATAGATCTGGTTTCAAAATTAAGTCGGATTTTTTCCTCTTATTTTTTTGTCAGCTTATATAATCTATTTGAACCAGTTCTCTAGATTATCAAACACCCCTTAGTATTTAACAAGTTCTAAATACAAGTTTATGCACCTTCAGATTTTACAACCACAGCTTCTTGTATTTTTTTAAGTAACCATGCGGCCATGTTCTATTTTGACAAAGTCAACTTATTGTTCCTCCATTAATCAAAACGTGAAGTACTTCTCTAATTCCCCACCTCCCCCACAGACAAATTCCTTATTATTCGCTCTTTGAATCATAAAAGCCGTTCCTTTTCCAAAAGCTAAAGTAGAATAAAACAAGAAACCAAAGGATGACAATTGAATTAAAAAAGATTATATGCCAAACAAGATGCTAACGCATTCTAAAGTCTAACGACTTTCTGGAATTTATCATGGAGAACATATCCTTTCATAATTGTTTAATATTTATGTCATGGACTAACAGCATCAAAGCAAGGAAACATGATTACATTCACAACCACAATAAGGAAAGCGCGAGGAGACACATATAGTGGAACACTTAACATATCATAACAAAGTAGATGCTCCAATAACAAAGATAGCTTAATGGGTTAATATCTTTTTGGTAAAGGACTTGTTCAGCCATGCTTTCCAGCAACCACTTCCCTTTTCAGCTATCATCTCCGACCTCCCTTCTGTCATCTGTGGCAGCCTCTGCTTCTTTGACAGCAAAAAGTTCCTTCCCCCACAGGAGCCTATTGATTCCCATGGATTTAAAGCTACAAAATGTTCCATATGAATATGAAATCAATTAATAAGAACAAATATAGAAACCAAAACTAAAAGAAACCAACGAATATATTATAATTCAAAAGGACCAATAATTTAGAAAAGGGTTGGTAATAATTATACCATCGAATCCCACATCGGCGCAATAGAGAACGAAATCGTTGACATCAGAACCAAGAACAGGAAGCCGGCCTTCACGGGCATAGGATTTGAGAGCTGTGTCAATGACCCCAGCAACAAGATCATCCTCATTCACCACAAACCTCAATGGTCCTGCGCTTCCAAGGACATTGACTGTGATCAAGAATCTGTTACCCTTCACACCCTTCATGCTTTGACTATCATTATTCTTCTTGTTCTTCTGCACCACCATTTTCTCAGAGACGTCCTTCTTCATCTCTTCTTTTTGTTTTTCTTTTCTTTTTTCTCTTTGAATTCTAACTTTCTCTAGAACCAAACTAAATATACAGAGCTTCTAAGAGGGAAAGAGAGTACGTGAGAGAGAGGTGTGGGGGTTCAGGTTTAGGGGTCGAGGCCAAGACAGCGATAGTACCAGGCTTGTTTGCAGGAACCAAAGGAGGACGACGCGTTTGGTGAACGCGCGGTTTCCCTCTGAGAGAGAGGAAGAAGAAGAAAGTGCATGAAAGAAAGAGATGTATCCACCATCCAAGAATCAAGAATGAATGGAAGGAGGGTAAGGGCTTACGGTTTGTAGAAAGGAAAGGAGAAGAATATATGCATAGAAAGAAAACGCAGGTTTTGTAAGAGAGTGTTGGCTTTTTTATAGGGCAAATAACTCAATATTGTTCACACCAAATGTGCACCACCACCTGATGGTAGATATAAATCCTAAATTTGTGGAGATTAATGTCCACAAATTGTACATATTAATGTTTATAAATATCAATAATTTATTTATATTTATATTTTAAGTAATATATGTCGACAGTATGTATTAACAGTGTGCATATATGATATATCACACTTTTAATTTTTAATTTTTTTATATATCGGTTGTTCATGCAAATTGGTTTTTTTATATCGGAACAGATCATTCCATATTATATCACTTTGTTTCTACCTAGGTAATACCGTTTTATAATCGGTGGTATACAACTGGTGCATAATTCATATATATATATATATATATATATATTCATGCTGATTTCACAGTGTAATTTTAGTGGGTGAGCTTTTTCTAGAGCAGGTAAGATGAGTTGCACTAAGTCAACTAGAGTTTGTATACAAAATCACAGAACAACCTAGCCGATGAGATTTGGTGGAGATGTTGGCAAGCTAGTTATGAGACGGAATGGATAGTAGTTATAAGATATTTTAAAAAGTTGATGATGAATAAATAAAGTGACAATCAATATTGATCTTGATGTATTTGGTCTATTTATGAAAAACATTGAGCAATTTATTTTACTCTCCAATTATCGTAATAAAGAAGAGTAACAAAAGATGAGGAACCCCATATTTTATAAAAACCAATGTAATTAGAAAAGATCATATCAGAGATAGTATTAGCAAATGCCCTATATTCTACTTCTATGGGAACGTGCAACTAGTATATATGCTTTTTGCTATGAGATGAGTGAGTTGCCAAACAAGAAAACACACCGACGATTTGTAACAGGAGTGGGATTCTAAAAATCTAAACTCTATCTAATACTCTGAAAGAATAACTTTATTATTATTTAACTGTGTGGGATGTCTATTTATCATCATATTCTAGTAGTATACTACAAGTAAAGTGAGTGTTATATATAGATTTAAAGGAGAATAGGCCTAGGCCTATTGGAATCTCTATGATGTATGTCATTTTATCGTCCTCATTGTAGGGTTATAGGCTTTGTTATGTAGTCACTTTAGCTCACTTCCAAACCGATATGAAAGCTTGTCATTATTTTGATTTTTAATAAAGTAGTTTTTATTCACCAAAAAAAAAAAAAAAACCATTGGAATCTACCTCTAATATGCTCTAACAATGTTACCTCGTTGACTATACAATGATACTATTAGGGTAATATCAGGGGTGGCTTTGAGCAAGGGCAAGGTAAGCGACTGCCCTAGGCCTCACCTCACAATTAGGTCTCATCCCAAAAAATTTTAAGACCTTTATAATTTTGAAAGGCCTAAAAAAATAATAATAATATAACCCTATACAAAAAATTAAAAAGGCCCATCTATTTTAAACAAACCTTTAAAATAAGCTCAATAATAATTTATTTCTTTTAGTTCAAGTCCTAAAATTATATAATCTTAAAAAAAGTAAAAGTAAGTAAACTTTTCACTCTCTCTATAATTTGGCCGTCATCACTTTGGCAACCCTAACTTCAAAAGTCATTCACTTATTCTCTTATTCTCTTGCTCTCTCACTCTTTAAAGTTTACACGATACTTTTATTCTTTTATTCTAATATTCTCATCTCTTACTCACTAATCTCTATTTATTTTATGACCCTCTTATCTTATTCTTAAAGTGAAAAGTTTAAATCTCCATCAACTTCATTGGATTATTTGATGTGGAGAAGCTAACTTCATTGGATTATGATAATTTGAAAAAGTATTGCGTTGATGTTGAAGGTTTTTTAAAACATGATAATTTTTCTGATCTTGATGGTATTGATTAATTTTCAGAATTAAAAGTATTACAAGAGATTTTACCCAAAGAAAAAACGACAACAACTGATATACTTAATTTTATCAAGGATTTGAATTGTTTTCCAAATGTATCTATTGCATATAGAATATTATTGACTATACCTGTCACAGTTGCGTCTGCTGAAATAAGTTTTTCAAAGTTAAAATTATTAAACTCTTATTTGTGATCAACTATGTCACAAGAAAGATTAAATGGATTAGCCATATTATCTATTGAATAAGATTTGATAGAGAATATTGAATATAAAAGTTTAATTTTAATTAGTAATTTTGCAACACAAACCATGCGTAGAGATATTTTTCAATGATTTTTTTTTTTAAAGGCCTCATTTTTATGGACTGCTCCAGGCCTCCTAATTCCAAGAGCCAGCCCCGGTAAATATTAAATGCTACAAATAGACAAATTATAAGTGTTCTTCTTTTTTCTTTTCTTTTTTGTGTGTGTTTGCTAAGCGACAAATTAAAAGTGTTGCATCATATATAGAGTACTAATATTTTATAGAAATGGCTTAGCAAAAAAATATTTATAGAAATAGTCTTCTTCACAGTATCCAAGTCAGAACTATATGACATTGATGAAGTCATTAACAAAGGAAAAATAATAGCAAGTGACAACAACGCTTATTATTTAAAATGCAAACTCATGATAGTAGTTAGACGGAAATCCCATACCTTATATTGGCAACGTACAACAAAAGTAGCCATAAATTAATTATGCCGCGCCACCAAAGAATTCTTGGAATTTATTTGTCAAGTTGTCAACATGTACAAAAAATTGTCCGTTGCTGTAGGAAGTAGAACTCTTGATATATAGAGTTTTAACCGAAAAAAAAAAAATTATATAAAAATAAAAAAATAAAAATTTAAGGAGAAGTGGGAAATCCACATTACCCTCTAGCATCAAAATTCCTTAAAATGTGATGCCTGAGAATAATGCTTTAAAATTTTGGATTTATAAAATATGAATAATGATTTTTTCCTTAAAATCTCTAAATTTCAACTTTAGCATTAAAGTTGTTTCAGCTTTAAGGACTCCCTTTTAAAAAAAATTCAAATATTTGGAAATTTCAACTAAAACAACTTTAATCACCTTAAAGCACTTTTAAAACCCGCCTTCAACACTAAACCAAACAGACCCTTATTCAACTAGTATATACAATTCTCCTCTCACAGTATGTGACCCATATATACATACACACAGACCTTATATATGTACATGTTAAAGTGATGTTTTATAAAAGAGTCTTAAGGCAAGCTTTAAGAAAACTTGTTAAAGACAATGTTGGTATCACCTTCCTAAAAATTCCTTCTCTTTTAGTAAGGAAAAAAAAAAAATTCCTTCTCTTTGACAAGAGGAAAAGATTTGCATCCTCTCTATGTGTTCAATGTACATTCACTGATTGGGAACACACCTAATGCTAGAAGTTAATGTTGGACCTCACGTACATTGGATAACTGCGATGATTGAACAAAGGGGCACAATCCGTACACAACCTAAAATATGGATATATATATCCATAAATTGTGCATATTTTTTAATGTTGATACTCACAATTTATAGACATAGATGTCCACAATTTTTATATGTATGTCCATATAAGGTGGTATGTGCACACCTCAACATGTAACAATATTTACCCTTAGACAAAGGACGTAATCTTAAGAAATTGACAATTTATATTTTTTTCCTTTTGTTTTATTTGTTTGTTTTTTAAATCCATAAGAAAGACTCAAAGTTCATTTTGAGATAAAGGTAATTAATTTTGACACGTTTAGACTTCTCATATCCTCTTTATAAACAAAAATATCTTTTTCAATTAGTATATACAACATTCCTCTAACATGTATGTGTGACCCACACACACGGATCCTATATACATGTTAGAATGATGTTATATATACATATTACACAAAATACTTTTGTGTATACACCTATAAATAAAAGTCCCACGTGAAATAAAAATAAAGAACTTTAGAAATTTATATCCAACATAATCAGACTCAAACTTATAAACTTAAACTTTTAAATTAAGTGATATTTTTGTAGAATTGTTCTTGAGATATACGGGCTCGCAAATTGTTTAGTCATATTTGCATACTAATGCAACCTTCCCCTTGGAGTTCCACCCTAGCTAGTTTGTGGTTTCATGAACCTCTTGGTAAAGGATTGGCATGCTAAGGTGTTTTAGGTATACTGGGAAGCAAGATATGTTGGCCACGCATGAAATGCGCTAGAGCTAGGACTAGAACTATATTTTAGGATCCCCACTTTTTTGTATCCTAGCACCTTTTTGTTGGGAAAGTGTCTTAAATTTCTAGTATGACTTGATAAACCATGTAGGTTTTCTTGTTGAAGAATGAAAATTAATTTAGCTATATTTGGGTTTCCTTTGTGTGGAAGAAAAAAGTTAATCCTTAGTGTGAAAGGAATGACTATTCATTAGTTGTGAAAATTGTTATGTCTGTTACTTTTTTTCATTTTTTTTTTTTCTTCTAGACTTTGCTACCTTGCACCTTGTTGTAAAATAAAGAGCAATAAATATGTAAAGGGTAGAGAGAAGCAAAAGCGGAAGCAAAGAGAGTTAAGGTGGTTCAGTCATGAAAACCTATGTCCACAGGGAAAAAATCTGACGGCTATATCTTTACTATATTTCTTAATGTATTACAATATACTCAATGTAGGATTTATATAAAAACCTAAAACTAGGTTTACATATAAGTATATGAGCTTACACTAGCTTTGGGCCTCATCGGCCACACGTAATATTATCTCCAACACACCTTTTTTTTCTTGGTTATAGCTATTGAAAAGTCTCAAAAATAAAACTATGAAAGTTTATTTTAGTAGGAAAAAAAATTTTAATTTCCTAAAATAATAAAGAAACAAGAAGGGTATTATGATTTCCATTCCATTATTATTATTTATTTTTGACACCCATGGCTTTAATTGAAAGAAAAAATAAATGTTGAAATAGCCTTTATGAATGTAAAAATAAAAAATCAAATTAAAAAATATCTATATGAAAAATATATACTATATTTTTGTCCAGAAATTATTATTAGTGGTAATTTGTCTCTTTTTTTTTTTAATAAAAAGTAGAATCTTACTGATGAGTCATGCATAATGACTCATTAACCTTATTTTTATATGGCTTTAATGGAATTTTCTTACATTTACTTATCAATTACACGTAAATTATGATAATTCTTTCACACCATTGCATAGCATGAAAAATATTACTTTACGTGTATTATTTCAATAAAAATTCTTCATGCCTCATTTATATTTAATTGATTGATGCAGATTTTAAACTCCGTTTGTCTCGAAATATTCCGGCTATCCCAACTTTGTTTTGCTCAAAAGCAACGTCATAATTTAAAGGCACCTTCAGAGCCATTAAAGAGAATTGCTCATTTTGTCAAACTAGGAACCACCAAACAAAGGAGAAACTCAATGTGTTGTGCACATAAAGAGAAAAGCAGACGGGGCTAGTGTGGAAAAAGAAAGAGGAACAAGAAATTGACTTTAAGTGTTCCCTTGTTATCATTGCCTTTGGTAATAATAGGGTAATATAGAAAGTATTGTTATAATTGAGATGGTTAATCAAATTGAAAGGTGGTCTGCTGTGCTTGAAGAAAAAAAGAGAGGCAAATATGAGTTTGCACGTGGGCCGAAAAGAGACAAAAAAATAAGAAAATAAAAGGCTAGGTGATAGCCCATACAAGTTAAGGCATCAATAGGAGAAAACGTGGGCCAAAGAAAGAAAGAGAAATAGGTTATTTCGATAACCTATATGTATAAGGAGCCAGCCGCAAGGCTGGGGTGAGATTCTTTTATTTTTGAGGAAGAGAGCAGCTGCAACAAAGAAAAAGGGAGGAGAGGCAGCAACATAGTGAGAAAAGAGGAGGTCTTTAGGCTGGTTTTTTCTGGCTAGTCCGAACTGGAGCTGCAAGAGAGAAGATTTTTTTCTTACTCTTAGACAACTACAGTAGCAAGGTTGGGTTTCTCTCTTTGGCAATGTTTGGGAGGCAATTTCTTCTTCTATTTTCAATTTTCTTCTTTATTTCTTATTTTCAGTTTGTTTTAGAGGATGATTAGCTTATTTAATTTGAATTATTCATGCTACATTATGAGCAGCTAATCACCCTAGCTAAGGCTAGGGGTGAAACTTTGAATGAAATTGTAGTATTTATTCTTCAATCTTCTATGGTTTTTAATATATAATCTTTTCTAATTGATTGTTTCATTTAATCTTAAAAGGTTTTTATTCTATAAAATTCCTTGATTCATTGTTAACCATGGGTACAATTAAGGCTTAAATACATTGATGGTCCCTAGAGTTTACTCATTAAGTGCTATTGGTCCCTAAAGTTTGAAATGAGCATTATTGGTCCCTTAAGTTTAAAAAAAGAGTGTTATTGGTCCTTCCATCTAATTCCGTTAGTTTATTTACCTATGTGGCTAACGGAAAGATGATATGTAATTTTTAATATTATGTGGCATAATAAATTTTAATTAAAATTGACACCTAATCAATTAGTGCGCTGTTGGTCTTCTCTGTTCTGGAAATTGCCCCTATTCCTTCTGTCTTGTTGCATATCTAATTGTGGCAAATTGTGGATACTCCATTGTTCATAGCAATTCCTTCTTGATGATTTCATTTTTGTGCACGTAGAAATTGACAGGGGGCACACCAGTTTCTTAAAACAAGGATTACTTTATTGTTTATAGGGGTAATGACTACTTGCCTCCAATTTTTACAGTGGCATTGAAAGAGAGGCAGAACTAAGAGATCTCCAGCAAAATGAGAAAAAGCAAGCACGAAAAATGGCTTCGGCCTCAATTGAGTCAAAGGCCAAAGCAATTAAAGGTCCATTAGTTGCCGGAACCCTTGTTGAAATTTACTGTGTCGTCATGTGTTAAGGGTGGTTATGGCATGGGACTGATCTGGTAAAGGGGAAAGCAAAATTATGGCCTATGAGTATGAGGTTTACTGAATAAATTGGGTATGGTTTATGGTGTGACGGGGGTTTTTTTTTTTTTTTTTTTTTCTTAAGTGTCAATTTTAATTAAAATTTATTATTCCACATAATATTAAAAATGCAATATCATCTTTCCGTTAGCCACGTAGGTAAATAAACTAACGGAATTGGATGGAATGACCAAGAACACTCTTTTTTTAAACTTAAGGGACTAATAGTGCTCATTTCAAACTTCAGGGACTAATAGCGCTCAATGAGTAAACTTTAGGGACCAACAATGTATTTAAGCCTACAATTAATACTTGGAATTCTCTGTGAATCAAATAGCCAGTCTTTCAAATTGGAGTCAATCAATTAAAAGATTAATCTTTTGGTCATATATTTTGATATAATCATTGCTCTATTTTCCAGTTGAGAACACTATTTAGTTGACTCTCAATTGAGTTATAAAATAGGTTGGAGAATAAGTGTTATAGTTTTGTTAAAAGTGGATCCCCAATGCCTTAGTATTTCTCATAAATATTATTTCTTTTACACTTTCTGTTGTGTTCTACAAAAATCACTCAACCATCTCAACTATTATTGATCTTTCCTTATTTTATTTTATCAATATTCTTTGTCCCACCAATCCCTGTGGTTCGACACTCGGACTTCTGAGAAATTATTACTTCGCGACAACCTGCACTTGGGTTTGCAATCTTAAAGTTGTAGCATTTACTATTCTCAATCCGATCCTACAATTCGATTCATAGACCCTCTCACCGACTGTGTAGAATCTCAATCCTAGCAACCATGCAAGAGAGTGTAAAAGCGATAGTTTTCTTAGTCATGTTAGAATAACACCACTCAAACATGTTCTTCATAGAGTAGTAATTGGGCCCAATAACAATCCCTTTAAAGTATTTATTGAGGTTTTAGGAGAGTTACACTTTGGAAAACAATTGGAATGTGATGAAGAATGATAAAAGATGACTTTCATGTCAACGTCGGATTTTGGCGGAGATGCGAATACGAGAGTTGAGAAACATGCATACGCAATTGTGCTCGACTTCCCAAAATATCATATATTTTATTTTATTTATCATGTTTCGTAAGTGTGGGGTATTTTTGCATTGAATCCATCCATTTTTAGGAATTCGTAACCAACCATAGATTTTTCTAGCTGTGAATGGGCACCTATACCTATTTTGATTTTAAATCCTAATTTAAAATGGATATTACCCTAGCGTTATCTATCCCAATTTAGGTTTTAAAAATAATGTCTTGAACCAAAGATCATAAATCTGGAAGTTCTATTACATGTGGGGAAGGTGTTAGGCGCCACACACCATCCATCTCGCGATAGTACCTAATTTTGAATTTATCCTAAAGTTTCAATGTTTCAGGAGTAAATAGAGTAATTGACATTTTATCTTTTAGAAAAATTATTATGAAAACAAATTGTATACATGCTTGGACATTTTGAAAATAGACAAATCAAAACATGTTTTTGATAACATAACTTGCTTGAATGTAAATATGCTAACCTTTCTCCTTAGGTTATCACCAAAGATTCTCATGCAAAAGATCACGAGGAACACATGAGTTATTTTTTTGGGTAAAGATTTTTGTTGGCTTGATATTTTGGGAATCCATGATTTTGAATTGAATTGAGTCATGGATTAAGTACTTTCTTGAAACCATTTTGGAAGGAAAAAAAAAAAAAGAAGAAGAGTTTTTAGAAAACAATGCCGTTTTAGAAAAAATATTTTAAACATAGATAAAATTGTATACATGGTTGGACATTTGAAAATAGACAAATTAAAACACTTTTTTTTTTTATAACATGACTTGCTTGTAAGTTAATATGCTAACCCTTCTCCTTAGCATAGCTTATCACCAAAGATTCTCATTCAAAAAGATCACAAGGAACACAAGATTTAGTTATTTGAGGAGAGCGTTTTGTTGGCTTGATGTTTTGGGAGTCCATGATCTCAATTGAATTGAGTCATGGACTAAGCACTTTCTTGAAACCATTTTGGAAGAAAAAAAAAAAAAGGAGTTTTTAGAAAATAATGCATTTTTAAAAAAGATATTTTATACTTTATTCATATTTTTTAAGTTCCTTGGAATAGAACTATATTTTGGTATAAAAACCTACTTTGGGATTTTTATAGGAAAATAGGAGGGTTTAGGTAAATACCCTAATTTTATTTTGATAAAAGATATGTTGAAGAAAATCCCATGTTTTTATAAAGAGGAGATTTTGAAAATAATTTCATGGGCTTTTAAAATATTTTTGGAAGGGTCCCTTATATTCCAGCCATTTGATATATGGTAATATGGGTTTACAACATTAATTATGGAAGTTAATGGGTAAATTCTTACCTTGGGATAGTAACAATGAATATAATCGTAAACTAGAATCACATTCACATATATAAAGATGGTTAAATTACATATTACACCCTTATGTTTGGTCAAAGTTCAATTCAATTTTCTAAGTTTTGATCATTTTAATTTAGTTCTCTAAGTTTTATTCTATTTCAATTTACCATTTTCCGTAAACTTTTGTTAACAATTAACACCTTTAGTTTTTAATTTAAATTTAAATTTTTTATTTTTTAATCAAATATTAAAAACTAAAAATTAATCCTGTTGAACCCGATTAAAAAAAAAAAAAAAAAAATCCATCACAGTAAAGCAAATCATCTCATCCACAATATGCCCAAATCGCAAATCCCTAATTGATAAATCCCAAATCATCTGATTTGCAAATCCCTAATTCGCAAATCATCTGATTTGTTTTCTCTTGCATTTTCTTTGACTCCATTTACAGCCTATGGAATATGTATTTGTTCTCACGTTCATCTTCATTCTTGAATCCTGGTGACATTTATCAACACCTAAGTAAAATGTGGAATGTTACCTGGAATGTAAATATAATTTTGTTGAATAACCATTGACATATAGTTAGAATCTCCTACATGAAAATGATTTACATGGACCCTTTATCTATCTCCATCCTCCGTCCCTTTTCTTTTTATCTTCTCCTCTGGAAATTGCTTTTCTTCTGCCTTTTTCTTTCTTTCTTCTCTAGTATATATTTCCTTGTTTTAATTTCCTTTCTTTTTCTTCGTTCTATTATTACTCTATATCATCTTATTTGGGATTTACGATTAGGGATTTGCAATTTGGGGATATTGTGTATCAGATGGTTTGCTTTACTGTGATGATTTTTTATTATTCCTTTTTTTATTATTTTTTATTTTTTAATTGGGTTAGTTTAATACTTTAATTGGATTGTTTTTGCTTTAATTGGGTTTTTAGTTTTTAGTTTTTAGTTTTTAATATTTGATTTAAAATCTGAAAAATCAAATTTAAATTAAAAACTAACGATGTTAACAAAAGTAAACTTAAAATAGTCAATTGAAACAAAATGAAACTTAGAAGACAGAATTAAAACTGTCAAAACTTAGAGAACTGAATTGAACTTTGACCAAACATAAAGGGTGTAATGTGTAATTTGGCCTATAAAGAAACATACATACCCATTTTTAATCATGGATATCCACTTGGGTATTCGGTCCAGTGGCAATCCCCTCCCCAAAAAGCTCCCTTCTATGAGGATATGGGTTCGATCCCTGGGATTTTCAAAATATACGTGTGTGTGAGTTTAGATTAGAATTTCTATCATATTTCAAAAAAAGAAGAAGACATATTCAACCATGCATATTCATTATTATCATGGCATAGACATATAGATTACATACATAAATCAACAATAGCTCAGTTCATTCATAATCATAATCACATGGACACATGGGTATTGATATAAAAATATGGACATAACCACTTATGAGCCTAATGCATACACATTAAGCTTGAACCGTATATGGAAATACTAAAATTAAGATCCCCAATCAATATGCTAATTACAAAGCTTATAAATAAATATTAGCATGACAAATACATAATCAAGATTAGGTATTCGGCTAGTGGTAATCCCCCTCCTCAAAAAGCCTCACCTCTCTATGCGGGTGTGTGTTCGATCCTTGGGATCTTCAAAATATATATGTGTGTGAGTTTATATTAGAATTTTTATCATATACATATATATATATATATATATATATATAAAATAAAAATAAAATAAAAAAGTATAATAACTATGCAAGAAACATTTATTTAATTAAAAACTAATACTTAAAGCTTAAATAAATAAAAGGGATTTTTGGAGACTTGTTTCGCAAGGATTTTCTATAGAATTTGGGGCAAGGATGAAGATATATATGGTAGTGAGGGAAATTCTTAGGTCCCGCTGCGGGACTGTTCCGCCAAACGTGTCACAATGTGTGTAGTTTGTAATAAAGTTAACTTTATCACAAATTCTACCAGAATTCACACTTTTTATTTTTATAACAATAAGCACATATTTATTAATACTGACATAACATTTATTACAAAATACACAAATTTTATCAAAATCAACAAAAGCCCCGTGACAGGACCTAAGTGTTCCAATGTGTGTTGAATGGAGGAGAGGGGTCTTTTATTTATAATAAAATATTTTTGGTCAGGAGCATATAGAGTATGCACCAAGTGGGCCTAGGTGCATGGTGGATATGCACCAGCCCTTAGCTATCCCACCAGCTGGTCTGGGTGCACACATGGTATGCTCCCGACTTAAAAATCCAATTTTCGTAACAGATTTTCCATTTTCGGGGGTTCAATTTCATGAACTTGGTTAACTGCCTTCTTGAACTCCGATTTAACTGTTTTTTGGTGTTTCTGGAAAGCCTTTGCAACCAGATTTCCAATGGTTTTGAGTTTGGATTATTTTAAATTTTGTGCAAAACGTTATGGCATCAGGAAGTTGGATGGTTCATGCTAAAATTCAAAAAATTAGATTTTTTTTTTTTTTTTTTTTTCGATTTTGTGCACATGATTCTGAACAATCTAGAGATGATCTTGGGAAACCGTTTGTTAGGCACCCATCTCGTCCAACTGATCGAAGTTGATATTCTAGAATAGAGTGACCAATATTCATGTCATATAATCCAAGCATCCAAATTTCAAACTTGTCGCAAAAACAAATGAATTTCATTATTATTTGGAGAAAATGAAATTGAACATTAGGATTCAAAGAAAGAACTATATTTTACATGTAAGCATATGAATCATAATTTCTAAATTGATATGTTTTTCATATTCACTTTGTCACGTTAAGACTTTTGGAAAACAATTATTTTTTAAGAACATGTGAACATGGAATATTTGATTATCAACATGGCATATTCATGACATTCAATCATCAATCCAAAAATGGCATAGGCAAGAAATAAAATAGAAAAGAATCATACATGCATGCAATGGATTTTTGCTCCAAAAGTTCTTGAATTTTCTTGACAGTTATTGGGTTTTCTTGAGGAAATTTGGGCAGCATTTTCTATATGAGAGCTTTGCTTTGAGTTCACTTCTTGAAACTGAAAACAAAGAGAAACAAAGAAAAGAAAACAGTTGTACTCTCTCCAGAGGCGGAGCTATTCATTGGCTGGACTGGGCTATATATCCCAGTCCAGCTTTTTCTGTTTTTTAAATTTACTCCTATATTTTTTTTTTTTTTTTTTTTTTTAAAAGTACCCCAGTCCTTAGCCCAGTCAATTCTAATGCCAAACCCATTCAAAAATTTAGTCCAGTCCAATTCCAAACACAAATCTATTCAGAATCCAATTCCAAATCCACAAATTTGTAATCTAGACCCATCCAAATTGCTCACAAGTTTGAATTCCAAGTCACAGATCTCACCGTTAAAAAAAAAAAAAAAAAATCACAAATCTAAAATCTAAAACCCAAAGCCACTCACTGTGACCCGAAGCTGCTCGCATCTCTAGCTTTCCACCACTGCCATTTTCTCCTTGTCGTTTGCCGTCCACTCCACTCCACTGCCCAATGTCCATGTAAGTCTACAACTCTTTCTTTCTTTCTCTTTTTGTTTTTTTTTTGGCTAAGTTCTTTCTTTCTTTCTTTCTTTCTCTGGTTTGTTTGTTTGCTGTGTAATTGTATATTAGTATATAAGATAACTTTAATTTGCTAAAAATGAGTCTCCTGTGTTGCATGTGTACGTTTTGATGAAATAAGATATTATGAATGTCTATGGTGTGGGTGGGGGACATGTGTCCGTTTGTGTGTGGTGTGGGTTTGTGATTTTTTTATTTTTTATTTTTTTTATTTTCATATTAAGTCATGAGTTGTGGCAAATTAAAGTGAGCGTAGGAATTTAGTTACAAATTTGATATCCCTTTGTCATTTTGTCAAATATCGTGGCCATCTATTCTAGCTAGTTTGTTACTTTGTTGATTTATTTACAAATTTGATATAGAGTTTGAGTGGGTGTTTGGATGATTTTGAGATTCGAAATTTTATTAAAAATTGATTGGTAATGAAAAAAATAATAATAATTACTTTTTAAACTATTTAAAATGTTATTTTTTATAAGTTATAATGTCAACTCATTTTAAATAAAGAAGCTAAGAAAACAGTTTTTTATTATATTTGCATTGCATGTATGTTTTTCTTTGCTTATCTATAGAATTTGTTTTGAAGGTAAGGTTCATTATGTCCCTTGACAAGGTGTAATTTTTTTTTTTTTTACTAAATAAAATTCTCTTATACCATCAGTATTTACGTGATACTTCTAGTCCATCCTAAAATATTTTCCTGGCTCCGCCCTTGACTCTCTCTCTTTTGAGTCTCCAAAGGTGATGAAGGATAATGAAGAACAAGAGAGAGTAGAGATGGGTTGTAAACAACCAGTTTCTTTCTTAATTTTGATTTCAATATAGTATAGATTTCTCTATAAAAAATTTTTTGGGGATCCTTTGAAAGGGTGGAGGCCTCTCCTATTTATAATGAAAGTGAGGCCCTAGGGTTGGACTTTCAACTATTAAAGAGAGGCTGGGATCGTGAGATATGTTGACGTGGGAGTTACAATGCATTAAAGCACGAATTTGAAGCTAAAATGCAGGCCGGAGGTCATATTGCTCTAGAGTGCCTGCGTGAGTAATAGAGTGTGTCGGCACTCTATCTTAGATTGGCACTTTCCCTTTTTATTTCATGCACGTCTTCGTTCGGGAAAGAAAAAGAGAAAAAAAAAAAAAATTAGGCTTTTTTATTAATATATATTACATATGGACCATAAAAAATTTGGGGCCTCAAGCTATTGCTTAAATGGCTTAAAGGTTGGGCCGGCCCTTCTGGTGGGTCATTGGCCTTGCTCTTCCCACCCCCTCCTTTCATTTTTCAAAGATGGGGCAAAGGTAAGATTCAACCTGATAATCCAACCCAATTCAAACACTCACC
This sequence comes from Fagus crenata, assembly GCA_014362285.1. Lineage (NCBI taxonomy): Eukaryota > Viridiplantae > Streptophyta > Magnoliopsida > Fagales > Fagaceae > Fagus > Fagus crenata. The sequence goes on from BKZX01032803.1 coordinate 17,173, forward strand.
CAAGAGTGGAGCTTGGTTGTTGCATTTAATTCGTCAATTAACAACGGGTTCTAACAACTTATTATTTTTTTCTTTTTTTTGGTAAACTAACAACTCTCATTCGATTGACGGATTCTAAGTTCTAACAACTCTCATTCGACTGACCTGTGATCATTTCCACATCACCAAAAAAGGGTGGATTTCTTTCCTTTTTTAAATTTTACCACCTTGCATGCCAAGTGCAATTTAGTTTAATTTTACCCAAATGGAAAAGACGTGTTACATGTTGTTTCTACTTTGTACATATTCCCATTATTTATCATCGCGAGAAGGCGTGGTGTTCAGATTTGGAAAGTGCATGCATGTTACATATTGTTTCGTATATGACAAGAATCTGTTGGGGCATCCGGATCTTGGCTGTAGAATAAACTGCCAAACTGGTTGAAAGTTAGGCTCCGTTTGTTTCGCTGTAAAATATTTTTTATTGCAAAATATTTTTAGATGAATTTGGATCCGTTTGTTTCACTATAAAATATTTTCCGGAAAATATTTTCAGATTTGTGGGTATTTGTTTCACTGTAAAATGGTGGTCAAACGGAAAATCATTTGTGAAAATTTGGAAAATGGTTTACACCCAATTTTTTCGTAAACCATTTTCCAAAAACGTACGCCTCACCCCCCTCCCATTCTGCTCTATCTTTTACACAACATTGTAAAATATTTTTCGGAACATTTTTCGGAATGCAATCAAACACGGAAAAAAATTATTTTCCTTGAAATCATTTTCATCTGAAAACATTTTGCAATGAAAAATATTTTACAGCAAAACAAATGGAGCTGAAAATAATTTTAGGGAAATGATTTTTTTTTCCGTGTTTGATTGCATTCTAGAAAATATTTTACAGTGTTGTACGAAAGATAAAATAGAAGGGGGGGGGGGGGGTGAGGCGTGCGTTTTTGGAAAATGGTTTACGAAAAAATTGGGCGTAAATCATTTTCCAAATTTTAACAAAGGATTTTCTGGTCAACGGAAATTATTTTCCATTTGACCATTATTTTACAGTGAAACAAATACCCGCAAATCTGAAAATATTTTACAGCGAAACAAACGGAGCCTAGTAGTTGGAAACTTGGAATGAAACCATATTGTCAACATGCTTATGCTAGCATGCTAAAGTACTTAGTTTTTTATCATAAATTTTGTTAAAGAGAGCAGGCACTTTAAGAAAATGTTGTCGTCCTTCAAAATTTTCTCATTTTGTGACAATAATTGACTTCAAAAAGTTGATATCGAAGTTGAAACACAAGTAGCAACAAACTTCATTCTAGTGAACAATATGCATCAGCTATATATCAACCAACGTTTTTGATATATATTTTTGATAATGCCGAGGAATAGCCAAATGCATTCTTAAAATAAAGTTATTTGCCTCCCCTATGATTCTCATTTTTGTTTTTGTATTATCAATCTTGGTTTGCAACTACTAAAGGCCCGTACTGAAGATTCAAAAGGTGAAAGAAATCTCATTTCAAAACAAGCAGGAAGAAACGTGAATGAAAAAAGTAGATTGAAACAAGTAATTGAAAGAGAGCCACATGTAGAACACATTGAGAACTATTTTATGTTAATACTTAAAAAGTTTTAGTTTATATTTTTTTGGATATCTAACTCCTAATGGGATTGTTGATTTAATATGTACTTTTTTCTTCTTATGATTGATTGTGTTTTTCTTTTTCTTTTTTGGATTGAATTGGTTCATGTAAACGCCAATAGATAAGGAGCCCATGAATGTTGATGAAGCTTTTGTCCCTTGGTTTTATATTAAAAAAAAGTTTTAGTTTATATTTTTTTGGGTGTCTAACTCTTAATGGATTACAGATTCAACAAATATATTAAAGATACAAATAACATTTGGTAGATATCTAAAAAGGAGGAAAAATTATTAAGGCGGACTATTGCTTTTACCATATGAAAAAAAATCCGCGCATCGCGCGAGTCCACAACTAGTATGAAATAACAAGTGAACTAGAAAAATAATAACAATAACTCTAACACTCCCCCTCAAGTTGGAGCATAGATATCAAACATACCCAGCTTGAAAGACATTCGTTGAAAAGAGGCATGAGCTAACGGCTTCGTGAGAATATCACCCAGTTGATCATCGGAGTGAACATAGGGAGTGACAATCTGTTACCGCATCAATAAATCTCCAATAAAGTGACAATCAACTGCGATATGTTTGGTACGCTCATGGAAAACAGGATTGTTAGCAATAAAGATAGAGGCTTGGTTGTTACAAAACATCTTCATAGGAGTTGGAACATCAATACCTAAGTCATGAAGAAGAGAGCAACCCATAACATCTCGAAAGCAATATGAGCCATAACACGATATTCAGCTTCAGCACTAAAACGAGCAACAACATTCTTTTTTACTGCGCCTGGTAACAAGATTACCACCAACAAAGGTACAATAGCTAGAATTGGACCGCCGATTAGAACAACTACCAGTCCAATCAACATCACTAAAACCTGTCATAAACTAAGAAGCATAGGGTTTGTACAATAGGCCTCTTCCAGGGACACCTTTCAAATAACACAATATAAGGTAAATAGCTTCATAGTGAGGCTGATGCAGAGCATGCATGTATTGACTGACCACACCAACTGCATAAGTAATGTTAGGGTGAGTAACGATACGGTAAATTAACTTCCCAACTAAGCGGCGATATCGACCAACATCACTAAACAATTCACCGTGCTCACCATCAAGTTTAACAATAGAGTCCATAGGAGTATCAGCATGACGAGCACCTAAGAGACCACTTTCAGACAAAAGATCAAGAACATATTTCCTTTGATACAAAAATATACCCTAAGAGGAACGAGCAACTTCAATTCCAAGAAAATAACGAAGAGCACCTAGGTTCTTAGTATGGAAATGCTTACTCAAATATGTTTTCAAATCTGCGATACCAGTGGAGTCATTTCCAGAGATAATAATATCATCCACATAAACAATCAAAATAATGGTGCCATTGGAAGAGTGACGAACAAAGACAGGATGATCAAAAGTAGAACGCTGGAAACCATACCCAAGTACAACGACACTAAATCAGTCAAACCATGCATAGGGAGATTGCTTCAAACCATACAAAGCCTTTTGTAATCGACAAACAAGGTGCTCATTACCAGTAACAACATATCCAAGGGGTTGATCCATGTATACTTCCTCCTTAAGGTCACCATGAAGGAAGGCATTCTTGATATCAAGTTGATATAAAGGCCAAGAGCGACTAACTGCAACAAAGAGTAAGATCCAAACAGAATTGAGACGAGCCACTGGAGAAAAGGTCTCTAAATAGTCAACACTATACGTCTGTGTGTACCTTTTAGCAACCAACTACACTTTAAGGTGCTCAACAGATCCATCAGGGCAGTACTTGATAGTGTAAACCCAACGACAACCAATTGTTTGTTTCCCAGAGGGAAGAGTAGTGAGCTCCCAAGTTTGATTCTTATGAAAAGCACTCAATTCCTCATCCATAGCATGTTTCCATCCAATCGAAGATAAAGCTTGCTTATAAGAGGAAGGAATAGAGCTAGAGGACAAAGTACAAGCAAAAGAATGTAGACAAGGTGAAACATGATTATAAGACAGAAAATGAGCAATTGGATGTTGAGTACAAGTACGTTTATCTCGTCGTAAAGCAATAGGTAAATCATCAGTCTCAGGAATAGAGGATGAGGGAGTGGAAACCTCTAACAAAGAAAATGTAGTATCGGGGCGATAAGATACAGCACGTCTATCTTGAAATCGCTGATAAACCTGCAAAGGAGGGTTAGGTGGGGAAGCCAAAGGTACTAGTGGAGGAGGAGAAAGCAAAGGAATTGGAAGAGTAGGAAACAGAAAGGAACCCTCTCCTTCATGACTAGAGATGAGATTAAGAGACAAACACTAACCAGGTGAGGAAAAGAATGGAGTGGACTAAAAAAAAAGGTGACATCAGCGCTAACAAAATATCGACGAGACTCAGGACTGTAACAATGATAGCCCTTTTGAGTACAAGAGTATCCAAGGAAAATACACTTACGAGATCGAGGAGATGGTTTATCACGACCAGGATCAAGGACATGAACAAAGGCAACATAACCAAACACACGAGGAATAAGCAAGAATGGAACACGTTCAGGATATAAAACAAAAAATGGAGACTCCTGATTTAAGACAACGGAAGGCATACGATTAATAAGATGATAGGCAATAAGAACAACATCACCCCAAAAGTGTTTGGGTACCTGCATATGGAATAACAAGGTACAAGAAACATCTAGTAAATGACGATGTTTTTGTTCAACACACCATTTTGTTGAGAGATGTGAAGACAACCGGTCCGATGAATAATACCACGATCAGCACAAAAGGAATTCATTACAGACTAAGTATATTCTGATTCATTATCAAATCGAAGAATCTTAATGCGTTTATTAAACTGGAAGAATATTTCATTATAAAATGTGGAAAGAATACGAGGCAATTCAGATTGCTCTTTCATCAGAAACAACCATGTCATTCGAGAATAATCATCCACAAATATAACAAAATAAAGAAATCCATTCAAAGTAGAAATGCGGGAAGGACCCCATATGTCCATATGAACTAAATCAAAGGACTCAGATTGGCGACTAGGGCCACTACTAGAAAAAGAACTACGATGATGCTTCCCTAGTTGACAAGCTTCACATTCTAGACTGGACACATGACTCAATGTAGGAATGGCAAACTTAAGTTTGGCCAAGGAAGGGTGACCCAAACGAAAATACCACTAAAGAGGAGATACGGTAGCACTCAAAGCCGAAGCCAAGAAAGCGTGGGAGGCAGAATTATCAGGATCTAGGTAATATAGCTCGTCTTTCTCATGTCCTGAACCAATCATCTCCTTGGTCTTGAGGTCCTGAAAAACACATGAAGTGGGATCAAAGGTGATAGAGCATTGTAAGGCTTTAGTCAATTGACTAACAGAAAGCAAATTAAAAGGAGAATCAGAAACAAAAAGACTAGATGGTGAGGATAATGACAAAGTGGGATGAAGAACACCTTTTCCAAGAACAGGCCGAGAAGAGCCATTAGCTAAAACAATATGGCGTTTAATAGAAAGCAAATTAGAGAAAAAAGATAATATACCAGATATATGTTTGTTAGCACCAGAATCAATGACCCAAGATGGAGAGGAATGGGCCACACTTGCAACATTACCTGAATCAACTAATGTAGCAATGAAAGAAGAGAAAAGTGCGACGCGCAATAGCTGGACGAGTTCGCTAAGCTGAGTAATGAGAGCATCATAAGAACCAAACCTAGAAGCAGCACGCCCAAATGGAGTAGAAGTAGATTGTGATCATGTAGCACCATCAATCATCTGATTTAAATGATCTGGCTTGCCATTTTTCACCCAACAGTAAAGCTCAGTATGATTGGTCTTACCACAATGATCACACCTATTGTCATCACATCCACCACGAAAACCACAGCCTCCATGGAAACCACCACGAAAATTAACATGACCTCCACTATTGGAGACTAAAGAAGAAGATTTAGGCATATCATCATCCTTGAGTAGTGAAGTGTTTCTTGCAGCCATAACCATTGATTTTCCTTCAAACAACTAACCCAAACCAGAAAAATAATAATAATAACACAACTCCAAGACCTAAGATGGCAATCAACAGCTTCAAATCTCAATCTCTCACACAGGCTACGCTCCTCAAGGTCTAAAACGAGAAACTTACACAGCCCAACAAAAAAAACATATCCCGTAGCACTCTTTCAAAGGGGCTGAAGCTTTCAAATCCTCAAACAAAGCAAAAAAACTATATAAACCAACAAATAACCATCAAATCAATCCGGCCCTTAGGGAACAAAACCCATCCATCAAAAACAACAAAAAAACTCTAGAATTGCAGATCGAAAAATTATGTCGATAAATCCAAAAAACATTGGAAAATAGAAAAGTCACTCTAAATGGCTTCAAAGAATTTCACAAAAATCACCATAATTACCAGGAGAGAGAGACGAGCCTAACCATGTGGTCGCCAGACCGAGGTATCTGTACCAGCGCTGACATCAGTATGATGTCATGCTGACGTCATCAGACAGATGCTGATGTCAGCATCCGCTGTTATCTGAAAAGTGTTTATAAAGTGATTTAATGGCTTTTAGGGTTTGATCGGAACGCTCTGATACCAAGTTGAGTTTCAAGATATGATAAATTAGGATTAAGAGAAAAACACAGAGAGAGAAGAAAGAAAAGGTTTAGGGCTTCATTAGTCATACCCACACCTTAGCACATATTATATTAGAGTAATATAGTAAGGTTACAAGAATACCCTTATGCTAATATGAAATAACAAGTGAACTAGAAAAATAATAACAATAACTCTAACAGTTCCCTTGAAGCAACCAACAAAAATTGGGTTCGTAACACGCTTGGACTTCTAAAATATGTACATGCATATGTTGGCCTAGACAGTACTGTGTTGTAAGCATTTTGATTTGTAGCATTTTGCCCTTTGAGGATCAATGATCTCCAGAGCACCAACGATACACTTGTGGTATGAAAAATCTTCACTTGTCCCATCCATTTGTATCACTTGAAAGCAGTGCGTATTCTGATACACAGGGTGCAAACCAATCTGTAAAAAAGAGGGAGAGAATCATATTGGAACTGTCCAAGGAAAAGATCCTACATAATCGAATCAAATATGTTATGAATATTAATAGTGACCATTTGATTAGCAAATAGTTTGGGCACAAATACCATCTTTTCAATCTTACATGATTTGCAGCAGAGCTGCATTCATTTTTGTATAAAATTATACTCTAGCAGGAAGTTTTGAGCCAGCCCACATACACTTTAAACGGTTCAGGCTTTCTGTTCATCCTTTTCTCCCTAATAAATTATAGAAAACACTATTTTGGGTCCTATAATTTTGTTCAAACACATGAAAGAAGCATTTTCATTGTGATAGCATTGAATTCTGCTCAACATGGACAAATTGGGATTTTTTGAGTTTCATTTTTGTTTTGGGGGATTGGATATGGAAGAGGACTTTTACTAACAAGCCACTGCAACATTCAAAAACACCTGTAATAAGAATGAGGAGGAACTTTTTGATAGAATACAGAAATGTATAATAATGAAAAAGTCACATCTATAATATAGCAATATATTCTAATTACAAGAGTCATATCTGTGCAACTAAAACCCTTGGAAGAAAGAAACTTTCCTGGTGTTATTTTCATTTAAATGGTCTCCCTCTAAAAGTGATCAAACTCCAAATAATTGTATATGTAAACCAAGATAAGTCCTCATTGACATGTTTATGGAATAAATTATTATTAAATACCTAATAAATAAGTTGGCATATACAAATGTATTTAGAAAATTTTGACCAACACATAACAGAAGTTTTTGTTTCTAATAAGCTACCCATATGAATAACTTTGTAACTCATTATTCATATATTATATAAGTTCCAAGTAATGATTCCAAAAATTAATATATAATTATGCAAGAAAGAATGAAAATAAGTTGATAAGCAAAAAATAAAAAAAAAGTCCTTCATATGGCCATGTTAAGCACAAGTTTCCAGCAGAGTACTGCCTTCAATGTTTAACACAACACTATCAATCATCACACAACAATGTTCACTGTATAAACTTGAACACCCAGCACTATTTGAAAACTGTTTAAAATTTACCTGCAATAATTTCTCATACTAACTATACAGAAGCAGATTATTTTTCCTCCTTATAGGTAAATACCCCTAAAATTTTGGGACTAAGGCTTAGTTGTTGTTATAAGTAAGTATGGTTAACACACTCACATTGGACAGAGTCCATTCCTAATTCTCCACCCCTTATTTATGGAGGAGGAGATGCCTTTTATACAAGGACCAAATGCCAAAATAAGTATGAATTCATCCAAACATAAGGTTTAGAACCAACTCATTTCCTTTTTCTTCCTCATACAAGTTTATATACCTTTATGTCTTGAGCTCCAGACTCCAGTTCCAATCTTTTCATCTCTTCGGGGATGAAAATATAAAACCTTCATCAAAGTTGACTTGTCTTTTTCATTTAACCTGTGATTAATCGGATACCTACAACCAATACAGGTATTGTTATTTTAGGAACTTCCACCCTTTCTAATATGAAAATTTATATAAACACACAGAGCTAAAGCCATGCAAACAAGGGGCACTAGAAAATGGGGGTAAACATGTCAGTCATTCAAAGAAGTAATCATATTAGTGTTGAAAAGGAAAACACTAAAAATAATATGATTTAGAATCAATATCAAGTATGACCCCAAAACATGCATGCTATCAGACCTATATGCACTTAAGAGAATTATGAGCATATCAACCTTCAAATAGAGAACTTGATCCCTACTACAGTTTCTGATATTCAGAAGAACTAGCACCTCTCACCTTAGAAGAACAAGGTGCAGAGTAGTTTTAATACACTCCATGTATACTTGAACTCAAAGGTAAATTTAAAAACAAAAAAAACAAAAAACCCTAAAACCAAAAGAAAAGATACTAAGACACTATTAGACTCTTTCCTAGACAACACCAAAGAGGGCACATCTGAGAGAAACCCCTGCCACCATTGCTGGACTTATTAATCATGTATTATTTTCACTCTTTCTTGCTTAAATTGAATTACTGCCCTCAAGGTGAAATAATTATTTATATTATATGCTAATGCTTTCTGATGAGGGTAAGAACTAGTCCCTAAGGATGTCAATGACTTGAATCTTCATATAAAAATCATTAATGTGACAGTTTTCAGTATGTGAGTCTTACAAGGTGATGCCATAAGTTGAAAAGAAAGAAACAATATTCTTGTTTAGTGTCCCATAGAGTAAGGAAAGAAAGGATAATGATGACTAAATTATTTATGAGAAGAATCCAATTAGAGCAGCATGAAAGAATACAATGCAATGGCCAAAGCTAAAAGAGAGGAGAATCATTGGAGGTTTTGACTTACTTGTGCAATATACCCTTCATCTCTAAAATCTAAAAGACTTCCGCCAAACTTCATTGCCAGAAAAGAAACTTTTATTTCTTTTATGTATTTTTTTTTTCTTTGTTTACAAATTTCTCAATATTTTTATTCCCAAACGGTAGATCTATTAAATTCAACCTCTTAAAATCGCTTATGCATGGATAACTGTTGAAAAGCCAATGGATGCAGGGTAAAAGGATTTGAAAATTTTAAGAATGAGAAAGAGTGTTTGGATTGATGATTTTATCGAAGAGAATGACATAATTTTTGTTGTGTTGATGTTTGGTCTAGAGAAAAGAGAGAAACGGCAAAACAAAAGAATAAAGATAAACGGTGTTTGATAAACGTGAGTAGTTGAGAAGTGTTTTAATGCATTTGAAATACTAATTTAGGTTTCTAGTAGTGGATTGATGATGTGGCAACATCTTAACCCTTTATTTTAAATCAAAGATTATCATTTAAAGAACTCTACTTTCTAGAGTACCCTAGGAACTCTAGAGGATCTCAATCCAACTCACATAAATGGTAAATTTCATGCAATGCAATGAAATTAAAGAATTGGAAAACTTATTTGTAATTCCAAGTATCATGCATAATAATCCCCATTAAATTCTCTCTAAAACATAGGTAAATAAGCCACATTTCATGACTTATCACATCCCCCAACATGAACTTTGCTAGTCCCTAGCAAACTAAAAACAAAAATAACCAAATATAAATAAAAAAAAAATTAACTAAGCCACTTTCGCTGGCACTCTCGATTGTATTTAGCGTATGCAATAAGCCTTTAAACCCCTAGGTGTCCCTAGTGAATGAGTTGTAGTCTCGTGAGAGTTTACCAGAAGTGATACCCACAAACGCTATGAATAACTTAGGTATTCTTGCATCATCTCAGGTGTTTTTGCTCCCTTTTCCTTTTATTTCATTCGATTGGCATGTCTCTCATTATCTTTCATTCATGCAAATATGTTAAACATTGAGGATGATGTCTGATTTAGG
>BKZX01032806.1:2575-20345 GCA_014362285.1 Fagus crenata
GTTAAGAAGAGATTTTGGTTTTGGGACAAAAAGTTTATCCACCGTTAATTTGAAACAGTAACTTCGACAAAAATAGGTAAAACTAAAGGCCTAGGATTATTCGTTAAACAAACAAAAAAGGAAACTAAACTAACCCAAAAGTAAAAGTAAAAAAATAAAGGAAGTGCAAGTAGGTAGGGGCGTAGGGTACCATTATCAGAAGCCGAAGCGAGATGGCTAAGGAATCCAGCTGGAGAGCTTCTTTGTCGGACCAAAGACGAAGACATCTCGTTGAGACCGTAGGATCTCTCTAATCCTTTGTGGTGGTGGTGTTTGGGATCGTTGGATGAGTTGACTTTGCAGGTGGACTCGGAGGTGATGGAAGAGGAGTCGCTTGAGAAGTAGTGATGGTTGTGGTTGAGGTTGTGATGTTGTTGTTGTGGGGCGAGGAGAGAGGTGGGAGGAGGTGGTGGTGATCGAAGGGAGGAGAATTCTCGGGTGGTGGCGGCGTTGGGTCCGATGACGGAATCGACGGCGGTGGTTAGGAGGGAGCCAGGGGCGGAGCCGTAGCGTGTGAGGCCTGTAGGGCCCATGGGCTTTTGGGAAGATGAAGGAGAAGAAGATGGGTACATGTGTGTGTGTGTGTATGTGTATGGGTTGGAGGAAATGGATGGTGGATTGGAGGAATTGTAGAGAGAGAGAGAGAGAGGGATTAGAAATGGAAAAGAAACTTCTGTGGGAGTGAAGAGGAGGATGCTTGACGAGGAAAAGTCTAAGAGATACGATTGAGTCACCTGTAGGTTATGATGGTTTTGTCACTGTGACCTGGCCACATTAGGACAAAATTAACAATACTCTATAACGTGCTTTTGGGGTTTTTTTATTTTTTTATTTTTTGCCTTTTAATTTAAGGGAGGTTGTTTGTCGGTAAACTGACATATTGGATCAGCTTTAAATTTAGAGTCCTTTTTGTGTCCACAATAAAAGTCACAATTTGATGTTGTGTTAACATGTGATTGGTTAACAAAAGAATTAAAGTCCACTGGTAAAAGTTCATTGATTTTTCTCTTATTTGTCCATCACACCTTAACTGTCGTGGTTTTTTATTGTGGTCCTAAACTTTTTCTTAAATTTATGAAGCTAGTAGATATTAATATTTGTAAGGTGAATTGGTAAGAGCTCCCTTGTAATTGAATTGGTTGACAATTCTTAGTGTTCTTCAAAGGAAACATCGATGATTCAAATCTCTCTACTTTAATTATTAAATTATTAAAAAAACAAAAACCAAATTACAGTTACCTCTCTTGAGGTTTTGCTAACTTTATGTCTCTCCTATTTTGAAAAATGACATTTTCCCCCCTCACCTTTTAAAAAATAAGGAGCGCAGTGTCATTTTTTTTTTTTTTTTTTAACAAAGGTGAAGGGGCGAAGTATCACTTCCTAACAAATATGAGAGGGTGGTGTGTTATTTTTCTAACATATGTGAAAGGGCGGAGTGTTATTTTCTTAAATAGAAGAGGTGGAGTGTAATTTCGTAAAACTTCGAGGGGGATTGCAATAATTTGCCAAAAAAATTGTTGGGTGATTTTATTATGTAATTCTACGAATTTTATTTGACTGTTTAAATATTGATAACTTGACGAAACTTAATACACTCATTTCAAAATAAATGAATAAAATTTAGAAATTTCATAATAGAATTATACTTAAAATTTCACATCATCAAGAATAAAGGTCTAAAATGAACTACACTAGTTGGTCAAGTTGGCTAATCATTATAGAGAAGACTTAATTAAAGTCTTACATATGTCGAGGGCCTTGTAGGCTTTAACTCAACTAGCTCATCTTGTTGTTTCCAACGGAAACAAAAATCCAACAAGATTCAAATCCCTACTCCCTCAACTATCAAATTAGAAATAAAAAATAAAAATTAAATCTTATTGTATCAATGACCAATCTTTTCTTTTGTTTGTAAAAGAAAGTGTTAAAATGTGAATTTGGTCCTTAAATTATGGTCAAATTTTAATTTAATCATTGAACTACCAATTATCAATTTACTCCTTAACGTTTTGAAAAAGTCAATGTTAACCTTATCTTGCCTAACCATAATTATTCTAACAAAAATTGCTAATATGAAATTTTTTTACACATGTTTTTTTTTTTTTTAAATATTGACAAAAGTTAAGCTACATTTTAGTCATACAAAATCAATGTTTGTGAACAAAAAAATCTTTTCTATTTGTTAAGTTCACGTGTTTATATATAAATTTTGATTTTATAAGATGAATACATACCTTGACATGTCATGCATATAATTTTTGTTACCACATTTGTAATTATCATTTGTATAATAACTGTTTTTTAAAATATAACGATTTTTTCTTTTTAGATAATTCAATAATTAGGGGTGAGAAATTTAAAACATGGTTCTTCTCATAATAATATAATATGTTGAGTTATAATGCTCTTGATAAAATTTAAGTCAAAATATTGTTTTCATCCCTAAATTATACATTAATTTCGTTTTTTATTCCTGAATTTTGAAAAATTTCATTTTTACACATAAATTTCATCATTTTATAAAAAAGTTTTAAGGATTAAATCAAAACAATTAATATTATTGGAACAAAATTAAAAGCAAACCCAAATATAATTTAAGAATCAAAATGATTTTATTCCTTCTGATAATTAAACATAATTTGAACATAAAATATCAATGACGTGGAAAGAAATTGGTGTTCATGATGTTATTGGGTGAGAGGTTGAGTAGATTCCAAATCCACCAATTAAATTACTGAATTGTGGTCTTACCCGTGAATGGTGGATACCGACAAGCATTGATGCAAACATAATTCATTGGTGGCTGTGACTCCCTAGCGCGTGACATGTTTAAACATTTTCATATACTATTTTTATATATGTTTAATCTAATGCATAATATTGTTTATTCCACGTGAGCATGATCTATAAAACTGTCACCCAAAGTAAAAGCTAAGGTTAAGATTTTTCTTGACAAAGATATGCACGTGATGAGTTTGAGTAAAAGTGTGGTGCAATTTGAAGGTTAATTGAACTTTGTTTTATAAGCCAATTTTTAGTATGAGATTCAATGTATGTTGGACTTCCATTTTAGTTGAGAGTTGAGACCCCATTTTGACCCACCGAGGATGGAGACAAGGCACACAAGGTTCTGTAATCTGTTGTACTGATGAGACATGGTTCTGTGTATTCGTGTCTGTCACGTTGTAGTGTGACAACTTGGCCATGACCAGTACTAAATTTGACAATTTATGCCTGCGTCACACTCACATCTAGTTATTATTATTTATTTTTTGGGGCTAAATAATGATACTATAGTAAGGAAATCAAATATATCTAAAACCAAGTCTTGTAACCGTGGGACGAAGGTTTGAGTTATTGCTACGAAAACAAGAGTATTGGTTAGGGAATGAATGACCATGTTAACATCTCTACTAACTAAAAAGGAAAAAACACAAAATCTAAAGCTAAAACTTTAGAATTAATACATAAAGAAAGTAGTTTTCAAGAGATCCTAGAAGATTTCCCACTAATTGTATCAATGCACACCTTAGCATCACTCTTCACCACAATGTCATGAAAGTTCTCGAATTTAGCAATTTTGATGTCCAATGGCAAAAGCTTCAGCAATGCAAGAGTCAAGAAAGAGAGACCTTTTGGGACACTACATTTGCTGAGGTGACAACATCAACATTGAGCTTCACAACATTAGGAGGAGGAGGTAACTATATAGGCTTGGCACTTGCCTCATTACTAGCCTGGATGTAGGACTTGGAAGTGCTCCAAAATTCTGGACTCCAAAGCTTTCACGTGTGCCAACATATTACTTTTAGTCTCATTATGAACCACTTGGTTTCTAAAAAACACGTTTAAATCCTCCTCTTTCATTATTATAACAATCGAATTATCAAAAAAATTGTGGTGGGTTGTTTCCGCACCATTTTTCTTGTGGGATTAGGAAGTAAGCTTTTACATCATCCTCTTTTATAAGGAGGATTCATAAAATCTACCCTATAAGAAAGGATAATATGAAAACATCCAATATCAATTTAAAAATAACATCATCCAAAATTCATTTTGTTATTTTGCTTGGAAAATTTTGCCACAAACCTAACTAATAAAATAAGCATATTTGGATAAACTATTTTTTCAGCTTATTTAACTTATAATATACAGTTTTTTTTTTTTTTTTTTTTTAAAAGTAACACTCATCCAAACACTTTTAATTTTGATTACCACCTAATGATATCAAAGTCGAAAATATAATCTATGTGAAAAAAATAAGGTATTTGATTAAAAAAAAAAAGTATAAAGAAAACATTACTCAAGCCAAACTTGATGGCTTTAAGAGTCTAAGATGCTAGGACCCAATGCATATGTAAGCAAAACAGAGCTAGAACATATATTATTGATTGTTTTAAAAAAAATAGAGATCACATCATTATCAATGGATGACGTCTTTAATTTCAAGGGTAACCTGATGCAAATCGATAAATCACACAGAATATTAATGGAAAATAATGTGAGCACACTTTGTGTGCTAATAAATATATGAGCGATGAGATTTGTGTTACATGTCTTATATATATATATATATATAAATAAATAAATAAATAAAAATAAAGATTTGTGTTACATATAAAGTAAGAAATTTAGCATGAATATCACTACAACAAAATACACCTATTACAACAAGAGTTATTACAACAAAAATGATTATTGTGGTAATACACGTATTATTACATCAATTCATTAGATTTCGTTGCAAGAGTTACTTAAAAACTAGTAATTTATTACTTCAAAAATAAGTTGTTGTAATAGGTTGTAAAATATCGTTGCAATAAATTATTATGTAATTTATTGCAATGAAGTTAGTAGTTGAAGCAATAATTATGAATATTACAACAAGACATTTTGTTGCAATAGGAAAAATATGATATTACAACAAGACGCTTTGTTGCAATAGGAAAAATATGATATTACAACAAGACACTTTGTTGCAATAGGAAAAATATAATATTACAACAAGATGTTTTGTTCCAATAAGAAAAATATGATATTACAACAAGACACTTTGTTGCAATAGGAAAAATATAATATTATAACAAGATGTTTTGTTGCAATAAGAAAAATATTATATGAGAATATGAGAATAAAGTGGACTTGTTAATGTAGTTTAATAACACATTTGGGCTTTATAGGAAGGTGAAAATGGAAATATTGGGCTGTGATATTTAACCAAATACTTTGACAAGTGCTCCACCCATCAAGGATTGGATTTTAGACCATGTAGACACTGGGAGTGCCAAATTACAGCCAAGTTGCTGGTTAACCTTAAAGTAAGCCAAGGCCCATGTGTTTCGTTGCAAAAAAAATAATAATAAATTATCTGATCAAGGTAAGCCCAGGCCCAAGTTTCATCTTTATTAGAAATTTCAGCTGAACACATTTATTTCAATGTCAACATAAACATGTAAACGAAATCCATAAACGAACACCATATGAAATCATTCTCTACTACTATGAGGGTCCAGGTAATAATTGGCTAGCCATGCAGTAGCACTAAAATGGAATGGACTTTGTGTCCTCATTGTAATCGTTGCTTAGGATCTTTATATCATCATCCGAAGGTTCACAGTCAAAGCTAACTATGAGGGTCTAGGTAATATCACTTGGCATGAAATTTTAGTTTGATTCCACACTTGGCATCGCAATTTTAGTTTCAGCCATTTCCATCTGCTCAGCGACTTCTAATCTTCATCTAGGTAATATCACTCTCCAATCTCTTCGCTCTATTTATTTATTTATTTATTTTTTATTATTATTATTATTTTTTTTTCAGATAATGTTGTTTGGTTTTGATTTTTCATATACCTGATTAGTGTTATATGGCTTCGATTTCGATTTCTTTTTTTTTTTTTTTCTTTCACTAGCTAAATGTTTTTTTAAGCTCTTTGTGCCATTTCGAAACCACCGATCTGTTTGGTTACTGAGAAAATGTAGGAAAATTAAAATAGAAACCGAAAATTTCAAAAATTTTAATATATTAGCTCCAGGAAACGAAAATTTGCACTCATCTGAACCTAATAACTCAATTGTCTTTGTTAATTGGATTTTCCTTGATTTTGAAGCGAGAGAGTAAAAGTGAGGCTCAGGCATTTTCTTGATAATTACTTGCACTCATCTGTGTTTTTTTCCTGATAATTACTTGTCCTTCGATTTTGTTAATTTCTTGATTTTTCATGTATAGGAAATTCAAGCGGTTTCTGGCATTTTCTGATTTGGCTCTTATCAAGGTATTTTTCTTTTTCCTCTACTTAGTTAAATTGTTTATGAGTTTGTTTTGTTCAAAGTAGATCATATAGGATTTAGTTGTAAGGTTTTATGCATTTGACATGAATTGGAATGAGAACAAATAGCATTTTTTACTTATAGAAGATAATGTCAATGTACTTAAGTTGTATCGTTTGGTTGCAAAATGTATACATTGTTTCCCTCAGGAAGATCTTTTCGTGTTAATTGCGAGTATAGTTAACTTTTCCAATTGCTTCAAACTATTTTCCATCTGCCCCTCTTTTGGAGAAGATGGAGTAAGAAATGAAGGGCAAAACCAATAATGGAGAAATATAGTGTTCTATAAAGATGGTGTCAGCATTTTAAACATATAACACTGATAAATGGTCAAAGTGCAAGCAGGAATGGACCAAATATGTACACACAGCATTTATAAGCCATTAGACAGTAAAAGACCAATTCTTGTGCTGCTGCAAACTTCAAAATTAAACATTACAGCCTTATAGGATCCTACAAAAATATTTACCAAGAAGGAGCTGATCCCCATTTTTTTACTTCTTTTTTCTTTTTTTGAAGTTGGAGGATCACTTAATTTAATTCCAACACACATACTCCTAATTCTGGAAAGGGATGTGCAACAACATTCAAACAGCTGAATAAATCTGCTTCAAGGAATCGCACACACATACAAACATATCATTCATCCTACCATTCATTGATTAATATTCCTCCAATTATGCCTTCCACCAATTTGTATAAACCAGTGTCCAAGCTCACCATAGAAACCAATTCTTCTAAAATGCATTCAAGTTTCTAACGGTAATCTACTTGCTGGTGAAATCACAGTATTCCCAAATGCCATAGTGACTTGACTTTAATCAGTATCATACATTGGATGCATTGTCATTGGTGCCTCGGAAATACAACATGTGCATCTATTATTTGACATCCATTGTGGTAGGGACAAATGCTTTGAAAATCAGCCCGTGATTCACTATCCACCTATTTTGGAAAGTTTGGAAGTGGGTCATAAGTCATGAGTGTTGGGGTTAATAATTTGTTTGAAACCCATCTTAGCCATCCTGAAGAATAAAGGTCAAACCAAGGGATGCTAAAGACAAAGTGTGATGCTGCTCTATGCAAGTCTCAGTTCTTTCTTAGCCATCCTGGTATGAGATTGGAAAATATTAGTATTTCAGATATAAAGATTTTATTCCAGCAGTTTGTTTGAGTTTCTGTAGTTCCAATTGGGTTGTATAGAGAAGTTAATAAAGCCTCTCATGAGCTCTGCAGATGGGGTTCAAAAAAGTCCTTTTGAGGGTTGTTTAGATTTTGGTAGTTGCTCTGGGCCACTGAGTTTTGTTGTAGCTCTTGAGAAGGATTGCTGTACTATTTTTGATAATTTCAATTAATAAAAGCTTGCAGAAAGCTCTGGCTAGCTTGTTGCAATTCAGTGATTAGCTATCCCACCTGCCATAAGATGAAGACTACTTCATGTGTGTGGGGTTGTAGGTGGGGAAGGTACTTTCATATTTTGGCATATTAATCAAGAAGGAATATATATATATATAAGATTTTCGGGAAGTTTCTAAAAAATGTTGGGGTAAGGCTACTTATTAAATATTAATCACATCTCTCAGACCCCACAAAAAAATGAGGTTTGTGAATTTGATACGAACTTTGTATTATACAAAACTGAAGTACATAAGTATAGAATATATATTATACAAGACTTAAGAGTATATAACTGTATATAGGATGTCCCTTAAAGAGGTCAAAATACAATATATATTATACAAGACTTAAGAGTTTGTTTTGTTCAAAGTAGATCATATAGGATCATGTGTCCGATCTGCTATAGGTCAGTAGGTGAATCTTCTGTTCTAGGTTCTGTTTTTTATTTTATTTTCCTTTTTTCTTTTTGAGCTGCTAACCAGAATCTGTACAGAGATTGCGACATCTCTTTATATCTCTTTATATGATGAAAGGTTCCCTTTTAGTGAAGAAATATGAAAGAGATTATTATACATCAAACTTTTATTTCCCAATGGTGTGTTTAAAATTTAGATAGAGGAAGTTAAAGTGAAGGATTTGGATACTTGAATAGTTGAATATAGTATGACATAACAATTTCTTTTACTTATGGGATTGATTTGAGTTTGAGATTTATTAATACAGTCAATCCCTAAAATGATTAGGTGTAAGAAGTTGTTTCAAATCTATAATATCACAAGCGTTTTGTTTGAACAAATTCTCCAAGGATCAAATCATCATTAATCATCAAATCAAATCCCATTTTAACAAATATTTCCTTAGTGCTCAACACATCAATTCATCTAGCTTGGGAATGTCAACAGGTGATATTAACCATTGAGTTGCTGCTGCATATATACTGTAGGCACGGTGATTTCACCCTTTCCACTTTCTGCAGTCAAGCTCTGTTGATAAAAAACAGTACTGACCTTCAGTAGTTTAGGCAAAGGACGTAAACATTCTCTAAGACACTTATCAATGAAAAATCAAGGTGCTGAAAAACCTGTTTAAGAAAAAGTACTATCAAATATACACATATATTTCTCAGACTCAACACACATAATACCACTATATTTGCCCAGATACAATGTCTGTTTGGATGTGTAAAATGACATGGTGTTGGGATGGTAAAAGGACTCATATACCGAATCCATGTTAGTTGGGATTACGGCTTAGTTAAATCACATAGATAATGCAAAGTCATTTAAAATATAGAAGTAATTGACACCAAATTTGCGGAACTGGTCATTCACCCACCCTCCTTCAAAAAAAGAAAAGAATAAACTCAACTAGTTGTCAAAGAGATTTCCATTTAGCTAGCCATATAATTGATTTGCATTTAGCTAGCCACCTTCTAAATAGATTTCCTAAATGAACATTTGATTTGCAATATTTTGCTTCTTTTCCCTAGCATGATCATTATGATCCTGCATAAAGCGAATTCTTCTGAATTTGATCCTTTTGCTGTCATTCCCTAATAGATATATTTGGTTGTTTGTTTGTTGATTTGTTTTTCATCAAAGCTTGATAACATGCCATATTTGGGATCTAGTTCAGCTGGATTGACTCTTCTATATTATGCTACATGCTTATGACCCTTCAAAGCTTGATAACATGCCATATATCCTAGATTTCTATATATATATGATGCAGCAGGATTCTGTATAACTTTTTGGCTTTTCTGTTTTTTTTTTTTTTTTTATTTTATTTTAATTGAAATCAATAAACAAACTCATGCAAGTTGGAGACTAGTTTCAGCATTTATGTAATGTAATCTTAAGCCTACAAAGTAGAGAAAAATGACTAATTAATCGGTTGACCATTGCAAATATCAACTTGCTTTTATTTTATTTTATTTTTGCTTTTAATTAGCTACAAAGTTAAAAGTTTCTAGCTGCTAATAGCCTTTGGGCGTTTTAGTTTTCATGCATCTAAACTTTCTTTTATTTATGACAGGGCACTGTTTTCTGTGGAGGCATCACCCTACCTAATTGCAGATCTTGATTTCTGTACTTGCCAGTGTCGGAGTTCTACTGAGGTATGCAACAGTTGGCTCTTTAAATGATGTCTTAATAATTGATGGTGTGATCTTATATTCTTATGTGAGCCTTTAAAGTTTCAACAAGTCAATCTTAATCAAATTATGTAAAGCAACCCTTATGTGCTTTGTGCAGGAATAGAAGCCAAATAAATTGCATGTATTTGTGATGTTATCTAACTCTTTTGTTGTAGAAAAATTTGTATTCATTTTGCATTTTGTGTACAGTGAAGATGTCGATTGATAAAAATTGGATGTTCATTAAAGATCGATGGCAACAAGAATAGCAATTGGGTATGAAAGTGTTTCTAGATATGGCTTTTGAAAAAGTAGCAGTGGCAAATACAATTCGGTGTCCATGTCGTCGGTGCCTTAATATGATTCATAAGACGGGTAACGAGGTAGCATTAGATTTGGTGAAATTTGGAATGGATCAGAACTACAAGAAATGGACTCATCACGGTGAAGAATGGGTTAATGAGTCATCTAATGATAATAGTGAGGGCGTAGACAATGAGTCTGATCAAGAAAGATGTGATGATGCCAGTGCATATGAGATGATTAATAACATGATTAGAGGTGAGAACTTGGGCAATGACACGGTTGGTGGGGCTGATGATTTAAATATGCAGGATTGTGAGGAACCAAATGACAATGCTGATAGATTTTTTCGAGTGTTACGGGATGCTGAACAGAAGTTGTACCCCAATTGTAAAAAATTAACAAAGTTGTCATTTCTTGTGAGATTGTTTCAAATGAAATGTCTATATGGGTGGAGTAACAAATCTGTTGAGGGATTACTTGAATTTTTCAAGTTAGCACTTCCCGATGGTCATTTGGTTCCTGATTCATTGTACAGTGCTAAAAAAGTGATTCGTGATTTAGGACTTGAATATGAAAAGATTGATGCTTGTGTTAATGATTGTGTGTTGTATCGTAATGAGTATGCTGATTTGGAGCAATGTCCAATATGTATGAAATCTAGATGGAAATCAGTTCACAACAATGTAGTGAATGAGAGTGATGAAACTACTATTAGGAAGGAGAAGAAGAACAAAAAGGTTCCTAACAAGATTCTACGATATTTTCCATTAACGCCAAGGCTTCAAAGGTTGTTTATGACAAAACATGTAGCTTCTGATATGAGATGGCATAAGGAGGGTCGCGTAAATGATGGGGTGTTGAGGCATCCTGCTGACTCTATGGCATGGAAACGATTAGATGAACTTCACCCATGGTTTGCATCAAATTCTCGTAATGTCAGACTTGGCCTTGCATCTGATGGGTTTAACCCCTTTGGAGTTATGAGTACTTCACACAGTACGTGGCCCATTGTGTTAGTTCCATATAATTTACCACCATGGATGTGCTTGAAACAACCTTTTTGGATAATGTCCATGCTTATACCTGGGCCAAAGTCACCTGGAAATGACATTGACGTGTATTTGCAACCATTGATAGAAGAATTAAAACACTTGTGGGAACATGGTGTCGAGACATATGATGCCTCTTTGAAGCATAATTTTCGTTTACATGCTGCAATTTTATGGACAATCAATGACTTTCCAGCATATGCAGTATTGCCTGGTTGGAGTACAAAAGGAGAACTTGCATGTCCATGCTGTCACAAGAATACGTGCTCTCGTAGGCTCAAGCATGGACGGAAGCAATGTTACTTGGGCAATCGTCGATTTTTAGAACCTGATCATGCATGGCGTAGGAATAAAATTTCATTTGATAACACAAGGGAATCAAGGGAAGCACCGAAACCATTAACAGGAGACGAGGTGATTGAAGAGTTTGAAAAATTCGAGTAGGTGACCTTTGGAAAAAACATTGCAAAGAAGAGAAAACGTGATGATGAGATCAAATGGCATAATTGGCGAAAGAAGAGTATTTTTGTCAATTTGCCATATTGGAGAACATTATTACTCCGTCATAATTTGGATGTGATGCATACAGAAAAAAATATTTGTGATAGTGTACTAGGAACGATCCTTGATATAGAAGGGAAGACAAAGGATGGCTTAAACACACGTCTTGATCTTCAAGCAATGGGAATAAGAAAAGATTTACATCCACTTGATGAGGGTAATAAGTACATCTTACCTCCAGCCTGTTATACGTTGACCATTGATGAAAAACGTATCTTGTGTCAGTTTTTAAAAGAAATTGGAGGAAGAACGTGCTGAGAGGGAGGCAGAACGTGTAGTAGAACGGGCTGAGAGGAAGGCAGAACGGGTCAAGAGGAAGGAAGAACGTGTAACAGATCGTGCTGAAAGTGATGCACGACTAGAGGCTCTTAGAGAGGAGTTCATGGCAATGTTTGCCAATCAATCTCAGGTATACAAACTTGTTAAATTTGTGCAAATGAGTTGTTTGATGGTTTGCTTGTAACATTTGTCTGTTCTCTCACCTGCTTCATATACAATAATTCTTTTCCACCAATCATCTTTTTGTAATTGTAGATGATACTTATCATAAATTGTTCTTACTTCTGGAATTTTGTCTTTTTTAAGAAATGTGAAAAATGTAGCCTAATATTATTCGCTTGTTGATGTTATGAGATTTTGTTGCGCATTAGAATAAGTATTCTGAGTTTGAATATTGATGGGGGCATTTTTATCTTAATCCTAGAAATGGAGCCACTATGGTGGTGTTTTTTTGTTGCTTAACCTTTAAAATTAATGTTGCTTTTGGTATTGTATTGGTGGATTTTATTGGGTTAGATAATGATGATGCTTTGGATTTGGTGGAAATGAGTGTGTAGTGATATTGTGATGCTTTATGATGGAGATTTTGTTTTTATGTGATAATGTATGATTAAGGGTTCCTGAATCATGGTGTTTTGGATTTGTAAATAGGAGAAATATATTCTACAGTTTGTTTATCTGGAATTGTTCAATCAATGGATTGTAAAAAAGATAGTTGTATTGTTTTGTATAATGAGTGTGGTTCTAGAAGTGTTGTGTTGCATGTGTTGTTACTACATGTGTTGTTACTGCAAGGGTTGCTGAATCATGGTGTTTTGGATTTGTAAATAGAAGAAATATATTCTACAGTTTGTTGATCTGGAATTGTTCAATCAATGGATTGCAAAAAAGATAGTTGTATTGTTTTGAATAATGAGTGTGGTTCTAGAAGTGTTGTGCTGCATGTGTTGTTACTGCAATTGATTGAACAATTGCAGTTAGTCATAGAAAGCTGTTTTAGCAATCAATTGTTGCTTCCATCTTTTGCTGCTTTTTACTGCATATTATATTTGCAAGTCTTACTGGTCTTCTATATATATATATATGTAATATTTAGTTGGTTAGCAGTTTGGCATGGGACACTTTTTTTTGGATTATGTTGAATGTGAGTGGGTACACAACTTGGGGGAATTGTTCCTAGTGGACTTTTTTTTTTTTTTTTTTTTGTCTGAACCTTTTTCTCTTGTGCAAGTTGTTTATTCTGATTTTTTTAGAAACATGTCTTTGGTTAAAGACCTTCCCATAAATTTTGATAAGCATGTTATATACACATTTATAAATTGAGTTCTTACAATTTTTTTCTTTTTTATAGGGAGGTAACCAATATCGTGGCTTTTGATTGATACATGGATGAAACATGGATTGGAGCTCAAAGAGAAATTTGTGTTTGTTGTAAATCCATGAATTTGTATTCATTAATGACTTAAACTTAGACGGGGGATTATTTTTGTACTTATGAATTTTATGTAGAAGTTGTAGTTATTAATATTGTGAAGTGTTATAAATTTTTATCTTTTTGTAGATTTCTTGATTTTGTGAATGTTGCTCTTTATTTAGTTTTTATATTATTAAACAGGACTGGTGACAAATAGAAATATCAATAATTAATGCTGATAAAAATAAATAAATAAAAAAAACAAAAAATTTTTTTATTGCAACGAAATGGTTGAAGCAATAGCTTATTGCAACAAAATAGTTGTGGCAATAAATAGTTGTATAACTTTATTGCAATGAAATGGTTGAAGCAATACCTTATCGCAACGAAATAGTTGTGGCAATAAATGGAATTATCGCAACAAAAATCTCATTGCAATATATAATATTTATTGCAACGACAAATTTTGTTGCAAAAACTTATTACCTCGGAGTTTATTGCAACGGCAAAAACCTATTACCACGGAGTTTATTGCAACAGCTTGCAACGACTAACTTTCGTTGCAATAAAAATCTATTACAACAAAATGAAAGTTATTGCAACAAAAAATTTCGTTGCAATTAACCTTTTTTCTTGTAGTGTATTTTATAAAAGCGCTCACATTAAGGTAGGCAATTGGGTTTTTTAGCCAAGGAATGCCTAGCCCAAACCCAAACCCCAAATACACATTGCATCAGGCTAGCTAGCCAAGTTTCTTGAAAGCTTTTAGCAAAATAAAAAGTTTCTTGAAAGCTACTTAACCACATTGTCCAATGGGGGCAGTGAAATCCATATGGTGAATAGTCCGATACTCATTATGGGTTACGTCATAATTCCAAGTACATCCAAACACGTAACTACAATTTTGTTTTCAAAATGATTTTCAAAATTCAAAATTAATTCAAAATTTGTTTTTCCCCAAGTTTTAAACACACATACTCCAGTAAAAACAATCGATTCACACACACACGTGTATGTGTGTAGGCATGGCATGATGGGACATTACATCCCGAAAATTGAATACTAATAGCAAAATATATCTATCATTGAGTAAAGTTTAGGAGTACTTCACAATAAGGTACAATTGTGAAACAAATGTCGTGGGGTGTCTATCTTCTCCAAACATTACTGAACTTCCAAGATATGATTTTGAGTCTTTGACCCTTACGAGGTTAGGAGATCCCAAGACTTCCCCTTAACATATGTTTGGTAATAAAATCAAATAGATATATCTAACCAATCACAACTTAAAATCTCAATGATTAGTGACGACTCATTTAACACAATTTTAACCATTGCCAACCAAGGTCCCCCCTATATCTCCATGTGGTGGATCTTTGAGACACATGTCGCCAAACCGGAGGTTGAGACCTAAATTCGGCATCAACTATATTCTATTTAAACCAATAATGCTTTAGGACTTTTAATTAGTTTTTCAAAATTAACCCAATTTTATCGCATGCATGCATACTCATTTTGAAACCATTTTTGAACTCATAAAAATTGTTTAGTATATGTTTATTATTCTCCAAAATTGTGTTGTTATGCATATGGGGTTGTAAATTTTGTTACATGGGTATGGGTAGTGTTATAGAAGTGGGTTGAAAGCTTATAGACTTGTCTCATATTGGAAACATAAAAAGTCTTGTATGAGTTTATAAGGTAGTATGAACACCAACAAAAAAATCAATTAATGTGAGTCCAGAGTTGGAGGTTAAGAAATGTGGAGAGTGTTTGGTACACGAGCATGTCACTAAAGATCACAAACAAATTATGACAATGTACATCAACAGCAACATCACTCCTTATGAAGGTATTAAGCAAAGCCATAATGACTATGATGGGACTGGACCTAGTGAAGGAGACATCTCTAATAATGGGATACAGAACCCTAATATAATTCAGAGACTCATGCTGCTTTTAGGAATCTGGATTGAGAGTTTATGCTCAAGGTAAGCTTTGATGAATCTAGAAGGCTAATAAACTTTCTTCTTTGATTTTTTGTAAGTCACCATCTTTCACCCTCTTACAAATCTTGTTGGGATGTGTGTATATATATATATATTGCCATTTGATTAAAAAATATATATAGAACTCAATTTTTAAATTACAGTAATGAAATAAAACACAGAGACTGAATAAGATTACAAAATCTCTCTCTCTCTCTCTCTCTCAAGATAAAAAGTCTTTAAGGATGCTACAATGATGTATCCTTGGGTTTAGTGGCACACAACCATTGCCTTAGGGTCTCAAGATCGTCACTTGTGATTGTTGGAACATGCCAACTACCCTTTTCTTATTCCTGTGTTTACATGTACCAACATTATTATGAATGAGAAAACTCATTGTAAGAAGCAAAATGCTATCTTTATACTTAATAATGATCATTTTAACTAAACGGATGGTCGATCATGTTACCTGAATCACAATCGAATAAGGGGGAGGCATGTGGAGAGTAGGCCCACGCTGTGAAATTGACAGTCGAATCTGCAAATTATCAACAGAAATGCAAGCTTCATTTCTTTTTCTTCAAAGTAAGGACCTGAATTATGGCATATTCATGCATTTGTTTTACTTGTATCTTTGTTTTTAAGTAATAAAGTTTTAATAGAATGGGTGAGATTTCTCATGTACACAATATTCTTCTAAAGAATTAGGATCAACAGAAAAAGAGAAATCGATAAAATCTACAACATAATTCACATCATTTGCACCAAAAATGTGATATCACTTAAACAATGATCTCAAATATGCTGATTTTAGCTCAATTACAGCTAGTTCCACGCAAATAAAAGTATGTTATTCCTCTGCCTCAATTACATGCAAGTCACTTATTTATTTTTATTTTTTTGGACAGCAGCTATTGGAGAGAACTTTTGATGGGGAACAATCTTATTAAAAGATTTGACACTTTTCACAACTGTTGACATGACCTATTGTGATTGATGCATAATAAAAGTTAGGTCAATGGTGGACCTATTGATAATGATATTACTCCAATTACAATTCACAACATGTTAAATTAGCAGTTGTGAAAAGAATTGTGCAAAGTGTTGTGTCCCTAACATTACTCATTGGCAGACTGGTGTTGGTGTTGTATGTGCAAATATATAATGAGAGTATCCTATAAGCTTCTCCAAAGGAAACAACCTTCTCTGGAATGTAATTTTGTATGAGAAAAATTTAGTGTTTTTTTTTTTTTTTTTTTTTGCAAAGGAGCCAAAAATGCATGGTAACCTACTAGATTCATGGCTCACCTAGTTATAGAAATTACACCCTGCCAAGTTCCAATCTTTAAAATGATCAGAGAGAAAGATGATTGAATATATCAATCCCTCAAATTTATTTGGCTGCTATTAGCATACACAATAAAATAGGATGAGCAGAACAAACAGAATCTGTGTAAGAGTAGAGATCTTATGTGTACAAGTCTGCTATTTTAAGTTTACATAAAAAAAAAAAAAGAAAAAAAAAAAAGGGATTATCGGAGTACAAAATATCAAAGAAGGAATCTACTGACTCTAATTCCCAATAAATAAAAGCTTTAATGAACCTGACATTCCATGAGTGCATACTCCCTCCATTTTGAAACATTGAAAGTAAATATAGACAGGCTTTTTCATTAGCTACTATTGCATACAAATTCAGGAACATCTCTTCCAAAGAGTGATTCCTCTGCCCCACAAAAAGCATGCAAAAACTTCACACAGTCTCCATTCTTTGCCTGAAACTGCACATAATTCGGAAACCTTTCCCAACCCCCCCTAATTCTCCTCCATAAGCTACAACCATGAGCACTACCCACATGCTTCCTCGACCATTTGCCCAGGACAGCCTAGTTAAACGTTCTCAACTTTCTAACTCTCAGACCCCATGTTGTATTGGGGAACACACCGTGTTCCAATCCACCAATGGAATTTGAAATCAACACCAACCCTCCCTTTTCTAGTCTATTAGCCACATAAGAGGGTACAGTGAATAAGGATAGATAATAAGTTGGGAGGCTAGATAGCGTATACTTTTTAACAGTGTCAACCTTGGACAAACAATGTTTCCGCCACCCTGCTAGCCAGCGCTCCATTTTCTTGAGAATTTAGTTACAAATTGAATTCTCTTTGAAAGGAAATACCAAAGGCATACGGCATACCAAGATAATTCGTTGGTTCCTTTGTTCCAGAAGCCAACCATATCATCCTGTACTCTTCATCATTTCAGATTTTT
>BKZX01032806.1:30345-64430 GCA_014362285.1 Fagus crenata
CAGCATATAACCAATACCTGTGAATAATGAGAGAACAAATTTTTCACGCAAGTTGACTAATACGGTCAACTACAAAGGCACAGGAGATATGAATTTTATAATTTTCTCAAAATTAAATAGAAGTTCGTTCCTTAAATAAAAAGTCAAAGGTCAATTTCAGTTGGATCAATCAAAGGGAGTTTCCATGCATACCATGATAACAAAGCAAAAAATGTATTGAGACAATACGTATAACCAACACACACACACACACACATATATATATATATATTTTGTTATCAACCTCAATCTAACCCATTTACATTTCAACTAAATGAAAAGATACATACTTACCAATCATCGTTTGAACCAGGTGGAGTAGCATAAAGTGCACCAGAATTTTTCCAATGCTCTAACAACTTCTTGTTATTAGGATGCTGAGCAGGACCACCAGTTACACGATTTTTATGCAAAATAATCAGGGGCAATCTCTTCGAAGGACTCATTTGACGTAGTTGTTTTACAACGCTATTAAGCTACAACCAAAAGGAATTGATAAGCACGCCATTCATACATTTTGCTTTAAAGGATTCAAAAGATACAGTGCTATAAAGCTTATTCTCAGTATCCCACTCACTTGGTAAAAGCTGAAAGTATGCATGCTGACAAGACCGACATTGGCACCATCTACAACTGCATCAAACAGACCATACTTCTGGAGCCACTCCTGAATGAGTTCACCTTCTAGATCAATGAGGATGTCACTGACAATCATTTTATGTATTACTTGTTGCAGCATACAGAAGTAGCAATTATCGACCAAACCAAAATAGTCAAACCATTGCAACAATGACATAACGAGAAAACATTATTTCCTTTACAGCCTTATTACACTAAAGAAATTGGTCTTCCAATTCAGCTTCAGATACTGCCACGAATGTCTTTTACACACATTATATCTTCCAACGAGTTGTGTCAATTTTTCCTAACATACCAAAACTTGGAAACACGGAACCTTTCAGTTCCCGGCCAAGAATCTTCCAACAGTTCATATAAGAGCATTCACAAATATGCATATAATCAAGCAACTTAAAACCTAAACAAAAGTTAGAACACTAATACCCAAGATGCAAAAAAACCAAAAAGCTCCAAATACACTCTTTTTCAAATCAACAACAAAAGCAAGACATTTTCGCACCTGAAACCGAACAAAATCGACCTTAACCTCTTTTTGGCAAGCCAAGTTTGTCAATGAGGTAGCAAAATTTTCCGTCTCCTTCGGATCAATATCAATAGAAACAAGTTTCTCGCCACACGATTGACAAATCCCAATGCCATCCATCTGAGTCCTCACCACCTTCCATTCCCCACTGCCCAGCCACCCTTGACCATGCCATCCTCCACCTCCCCTCACAACCCCTTCCTTCACCTTCCTCACATCCCAATTCTCCTCCCTTACTTTCGCAGCTGTTGTGCATTTAAACCAACCCTCAATGATCCCAGCAGTGGTTTCCGACACTTGCCTCACTGCGGCTCGCAACCTGTGCATTTTCTCATACACCTTGTGTGCATGCTTAGCAGTCACACTAACTTTCAAAATAGCCAAAAGCTCAGCCTCCTCAGTCACGACTCCATTCGCAACCATATCAGAATCAACTTCATAAGCTCTCTCCGCCAGCCCCTTCTTGCAAAACCTAAACAATGCCGGTCCATAGGACCTCAATTTCGGCACAATGCCAAATCCTTTCATCTGTTTGATCAAATCAAAAGCCATATCCGGATCCTCCTTCGCAACAGCAATCCTCGCTGCACTCGTAAACATGGCCTCATTCGGCACAACCTTATCCATCACCATTGATTGGAAAATCTCAAAACCTCTCAGGAGATTCGAACCTCTTTCTCCATCCAAAGCGCAGAGATAGAGCAAGACATTGTAATGGTGTAAGGCGAGGTTAACTTCGTCTCTCCGCGCTTCGTCGTAAAGACGAAGGGTTTCGAGGAGGTCGCCGTGCCTGGAACACATGTCGAGATTGTGTTTGAGGAGTCCCTCCGGGGATTGGCGACGCGCTTTTATCATGGCTTTTTTGGAGAGGGTTGGAGTGGTGGTGTTGTTGGGGGAGGAGGAGGAGGGGTTGTGGATTGGTGACGTGGCGGAGAGAGTGGAGAGATAGCGGGAATTGTTGTTGATGGAGAAGGAAGATACATTGTTGAATAGGGAAGTGGTGATGGTGGTTTTGTTGTTGTGGTGGTGGAGAAGTGGGCGGAGAGTGTGAGAATTGTTGTGTGGGAATTTGGTGAAGAATGAGAAGAAGAAAAGGGGAGAGGGTTTTGCGAGTGAGGGTAGAACTACAAGAGAGCGTCTGGGTAGCATCGGTGAGAATGGTATGTACACAAGGATTATTCTTTTGGGTTTAGGGGTTTTAGTTAGGGATGAAGAGGAGGGAGTGTTTATTGTTTACTCCTGTGGAGGCTCTTTTTTCCACATTTGCCACGTGTCACATTGTGAATGATGGAACGTGACTTTTATTGTTTGATGGGGATGTTGAGCCCAAAACTCGACACCAGGCCCGTTGATCTACCCGATGGCTAATGGTGCTTCCCTCTTATTTTCTGATCTACTGGTCCACGGTACTCATGGGGAGAGTCACGGTAGACTGACAAGATCAGTACCGCAAATCAAAAACGAATCACAATAAACTTGTGGAATTGGTGCCGTAGACCGAGAAACTAAACATAACAGGTTTAGCCTTCATTGTAACTTGCAAAGATGGTAACAGATGAGAAACGTATAATAAACAAGGGAACTGATCCACTGGGCCATAATATCCATAGAGAAGGTCGCGGTAGACTGACAAGACCAGTACCGTGGATCAAAACTAATCACATCAGCTTTGCTTTCACCAAGGTATCCAGTGACAACAACACATGAGAAATGTGTAATAAACAATAGAACTCGGGAGTCAGTGATCCACCAGGCCACAATATCCATAGAGAAAGTTACGGTAGGCTGACAGAACCAGCACCGCAGATCAAAATAATCACAATAAGCCTTATATTCATCAGGGCTTGCAATGATAATAGCATTCAAGAAATACACAATATATTTGTCAGTAGATACACAAAATCAATCCCATAGACTGAAACTAAACACAATAAACTTGGCTTTCACAAGAATTTTGCTATGAATAGTAACATGTAAGAAATATATTGTTACCCAAATATCAACCTAAGAGGGGGGGGTGATTTAGGTTGAGGCAAACTTTTTCGATTTATATGCGGAATTAAAAACTATCCTCAAATAGCAAATATTGATTTATCAAATGTTTGATCACAATTCAATTGCAATATAGATATGATATGAAGTTAAGCACAAGTATATATATAAGCAATTAAATATGTAAGAGATAGAGAGAGAGAAAATCAAACACGATGATTGTTATCGAGGTTCGGCTTCCCTGCCTACGTCCCCGCCTTAAGAACACTTCTTGAGGATTCCCAAATCCACTAATTTGACAATCTTCTTTCGAGTGAAGATCAAACCGTTACAAATCTTCCTAACACGGTGAAGAGTAACCACCGAGTGAAAAATCTTTTTCACTCCTTAGGATTTATACCAAAACCCACAAATCTTCCTTACACGGTGAAGAGTAACCACCCAGTGAAAAATCCTTTTCACTACTTAGGATTTATACCAAAATCCTAACAAAATACTCACAGGTTTCAACAAAGTATTTGTTGTACAAGATAAGGCTCTCTCAAAGAGTAATTGTACACAATATGCTCACTCTAATAGTATATTAAGGATTTGATCAATATGGCTCAAAGAGTATTTAGAGGAAATTTGATTTTCAATCAAAGATTTTGAATGATATGAAAATTTAAGCTTGAGAAGGATGGATTGATATATAAGATGTTATCTTTTCTATCTTTGATTTCTCTTGTATGCTTGATGTTTAGAAATGAAGAAAGGGTAGTATTTATAGCCATAAATGTTGTCTTGCATTCTTCTTGATTTTCAATCAATCAATTTGCTTTCTTTGAAAACTTTTCTTCTTAAGATTTTTCAACTATAATTGATATGGTTGTCTTGCATGTGAATTTCAATCAAGTTGCTTTCTTTGAAAACTTTTATTCTTAAGAGATTTTTCTACCATGATTGATATGGTTGTCTTGCATGTGAATTTCAATCAAATTGCTTTCTTTGAAAACATTTCTTCTTAAGAGATTTGTCAACCATAATTGATATGGTTGTCTTGCATTTGAATTTCAATCAAGTTGCTTTCTTTGAAATCTTATCTTCTTAAGAGATTTATCAACCATAATTGATATGGTTGTCTTGCATTTGAATTTCAATCAAGTTGCTTTCTTTGAAGTCTTATCTTCTTAAGATATTTGCCAACCATAATTGATATGGTTGTCTTGCATTTGAATTTCAATGAAGTTGCTTTCTTTGAAAACTTTAAGAGATTTTTCAATTGATATGGTTGTCTTATATTTGAATTTCAACCAATCAAGTTGTCTTTGAAAACTTTAAGAGATTTTTCAATTGATATGGTTGTCTTATATTTGAATTTCAACCAATCAAGTTTGTCTTTGAAAACTTTTCTTCTTAAGATTTTTCAACCATAATTGATATGGTTGTCTTGCATGTGAATTTCAATCAAGTTGCTTTTAAAGTTGAGCCATAAATATCAAATCTTAATAAACTTTACACAACCTAACTCTTACTTCTCATATGTCTCGGAGCATGCTTCTTGAGTTTTGATTTCTTTGTCTTGAGATTTGATGACTTTGCTCTTCAATGGATTTGCAACTTGTCAACTTTGCATTTGCTTGATATTTGAATTAGCCAATGTTGGTCCAATTAAATCAATAGTCAACATTAAGCTTTAAAACATAAATCATTAGTTTATATGAAAATATCATTAATGAACAACTTAAAATCATGGTTATCATCAAAACTACATGAATGTTCTTGGATTAATTAGCCAATTAATAGGTATTGAAACCTTGAGGCTAACATATATATATATATAGCAAACAATGGAACTCAGGAGATTTGGGGAGTAGGAAGAGGATTATTTACTGTGCAAAAGTGTATGAATCAATATCATTAATTGGTATGGGTGTTTGGTGATTGAGTAGGCTTTTTTGGTTATGGCAGACTGAAAGTGTTTCAGTCCACCGTGGGTTTGCAGAAAGTGTTCTGCAGAATTTGATTGTCTTCAAGCTTGAAGCTTTGTGAATCAGCTCCTATGAAGAAATTAGTTTCAGACTCAGATTCCACCAACCCCTTTTTCTTATTTCTCACCCCACTTTATAGTGGTGTTAACGTCTTGTGGTCTCAACCATTGCCCTCTTAGTCATGGTAATTTCTGTTTATCCGCGGGATAAAAATGGTGGATTTGACTTGTCTGTTGCAGGCCTGATTTGGGCTGTGGCAGACAGCCAATTTCTCATTTCTAGTGTTGAGGAAAGTGAGTATTAAATGCTTGACAAGGGGAGTTGAGGTAATTGAGTTGACTCATACACATTTTGCATAATCAAGTTTGATCTTACCATTTTTGCATTATTCCCCAGCAGATTAATGCTTTTTATGTTGCGGCAGATCAAAAAAGATTCAGTAAATTAATCCCCTTACCTCTAAACCGTTGTTCCTAAGTTCCATGTTGAGGATGAGCAAGGACCACCGGAGTGCTGGGCTGTGGTGGTCGCTGCTCTTGAGTGGTGGTAGCCTTGGTGGCCATGGCAGACTTCTTAGTTCTTTTAGTTCTTGTCTCATCACTTTTTGTTTCAGCTAGTACTGTCGTGGATCATTTCGTGATGGAGTCCACCGTGACTAATGGACAAA
The DNA here is from genome assembly GCA_014362285.1 of Fagus crenata. Taxonomy (NCBI): domain Eukaryota; kingdom Viridiplantae; phylum Streptophyta; class Magnoliopsida; order Fagales; family Fagaceae; genus Fagus; species Fagus crenata. Next base: position 36,176 of record BKZX01032806.1, read on the forward strand.
GGGAAGGACCAGCTTTCTTTTTATGGTTTCTTGTTTCAGTAGGTGCTGACCTAGGCGGCCATGGCAGACCTCCTAGTCTTTTCAACTCTTGTCTCATCTTCTCCATCACCTCTTGCTTCAGCTGGCGCCGCCGCAGATCATTTCGTGACGGAGTCCACCGCGACCAGTGGATAAAGGGAAGGACCAGCCTTCTTTTCATGATTTCTTGTCACATCTGGAGCTGCGGTGAACCGTTTTGTGGCAGTGTCTGTCGTGACCACTGGGCAATGAGGAGTTTTAGCCATGGAGGACTGTGCTGGTCTCTTGGGGAAGACAATGAACAATGCTGCATCTAATTGATATGTTGCTTTCCTTGTCTTCTCCATCAGTTCACTTTTCCAACTGATGCTGCTGCAGATGTTCTTCCGGAGGTATTTACGGTGGACTGCCAGATAATGAGAAAAACCAAACTTCTCTAGCAATAATGGTGCTTTGAGATCTGTATTTTGAGTGGTGTCATCTGCTGTGGTGGCCATGGCAGCCTTCCTCGACCTTTTCAACTCCTCTTTTGTCTTCTCCATGATTTCTTGTCACACCTAGAGTTGCAGTAGACGGACTGGAGATGGTGTCTACTGTGACCAGTGGACAATGGTGAGGACCAAGCTTCTTCTGCAATGATGAAGCCTTGAGATCTGCTGCATATCTTGGAAATGAGTTTTTCTTCATTGTCTTGAGCTCCGTGATGAAAAGAGGGGGGAAAATGGAGCTTTCACGTGGGAGCTTTCCTCTCTTCACTTTGAATTATTTTAGATGTTCTGGTATCATTGTAGCAGACATGAGTTTGGGAATTGAATGGGCTGGGCTTCTTTTTTGGGTTTGGGTCTGATGGATGGCTGAAAGCCATTTCTTTCTATATTCTTGCTACCGTGGACCACTAGATCTGATGGGCTTTGGGACTTTAGCGAATTTTTGGACTTTCGGATTTGGTCTGCTGTGGACTGAAAAAATGGGCCTCTACAACTCCTTACTTTACTCATTTGAAGTTTGGACCGACTCTCTTCTTTGGTTTTATTTGACATCACTTGTTACACAATCTTGGAAGGAGATGCCTCAAAAGTTGAAATTTGTCTTTGATCCCAGTATGCAGCCCAATTGGAGTATTGCATTTGCAGTTGCAGATAGGGATGGCAACGGGGCAGATCGGGACCGGATCATGGGTGACCCGAACCCGCCCCGCACACGTACTACTAATACCCGACCTCGCCCCGCCCCGGTGGTCGGGGCAACTTATCCTGCCCCGCTCCCGAACCGCCCCCCCCCCTCGCCCCGAGAATCGGGTTGTTGTGCACTAACCGACCCGACCCAACCTCAATCAATAGAAATAAATACTGAGAAAATGAAGGGTTTGGGAGTTTGATGTTTGCCAACAATTTAAATTGAAGAATTTTAGAATTTTATACCATTTTTTTTTGTGACAAACAGAGAGAGAAATCTCCCAGGTCCCTCCAAAGCTAGTTGCTCTGCGTCGTGGTGAAGAGAGAAAGAGAGATGTGAGAGATCGCTCACGGGTTGCCTTTAGGTGGTGGGTATAGGTTGCCGATGTGGTAGCTCATGGGTTTCAAGTGGTAGTTTGCAGGTGGTGGGTCATGGATTTACTGTGTGTGGGTTTTCGAGCTGGGATTTCATGGCTGGGAATTTGGTCTGTGTAGATGTGAGGGGCTGACAGGTTGTGTGAGGAAGGCTGTGTGAGGTGACAACTTAGAAAGGCAGAAAAAAAAAAAGTGAGGAAGTGAGAGAAAGGCAACTTAGAAAAAGGGGTTTATATATGAAAAACCTAGAGGGGCAATTTTGTAAATATACTCGGGTCGGGGCGGGGCGGGTCAAATAAAATCCGTGATCGCCTCGCCCCGGGTATCGGGGCAATTTTTGTAACCCGTAACCGCCCCGTCATCTCTACGGGGCGGGGAATACTCGCATGGGTCGGGGCGGGTCGGGTCGGATCGGAGCAAAATTGCCATCCCTAGTTGCAGACATTCTAAAATGACTTGTATAAGCCTATGATCTTGTAATGGAGCTAGCCTATCGAACCTATCAGGCTCACTCCATTTAACAATTGGGATAGATGGTTAAAATTTGATTTCTTCACCACCCAAAGTTATGTCTTATGATGTTTATTTGAAAAAGGGCTAATTCAAAATCGTATTTCACAAAGACAATTTTCCCATGAAAGTCATATTTGAGAAATACAATTTCTGATTGCTTTTTTGAGAAAGTCATCTTTCATGTGTTTTTTCAAATTTCAGAAAAAATTGGACAAAAGTCGTCGTTTGTAAAGACAACTTTCACGTGTAATTTCAAAAAAATTTATATAAATGTCGCCTTTACAAAAGACGACTTTCAGGTGTTTTTTCAAATTTCAGAAAATTTTAAATGAAAGTCGTTTTTTGTAAAGACAACTTTTACGTGTTTCAAATTTAAGAAAAATTTGGACAAAAGTCGTCTTTTGTAAAGACAACTTTCACGTGTGATCTCAAAAAAATTTATATAAAAGTCGTCTTTACAAAAGACGACTTTCAGGTGTTTTTTCAAATTTCAGAAAATTTTAAACAAATTATAAACAAATAAGGAATCAAAAATCGTCTTTCCCAAAGACAATTTTCACGCGAAAAATCGTATTTAAAAAAAAACGATTTTGAATTAGTCCATTTGTCAAATAAACAACAAAAGAGTCATGTTTGGCTCAAAAATATAATTAAAAAAAGAAAAAAAGAAGAAGAAGCATTTTTTAGCAAAATTGGCCAAGTTATGTCCTTCCCCTCTCTAACTTGCTTTCCTCTCTTCCTTACTATTTGAATTTAACTCATTAGCTTTGCTTCTTTTTTTGATTGATCATTAGGTTTGCTTTGATATTGAGCATGTTTATATAATTTTCGAGTAGTTGTTTATGTCAATATGATGCATATGCATGTGCTACTGTGTTACTAGTTTTGCTTTTACATTGCGGAATACTTATTACTGATCTATGAAATATATTCTATCGTGTCATTGTTACATATGTATACTTATCTTTGTTAAACTCTCTTTACACTAGTTGACTAAATATGTTTGCTTAATCTTGCTGGACTTTCTATTGTCTTACTAGACTTATTCATTCAAAGTATGTTATACTTTTTGGATCTTATCAACTTCAAAATAAACCATTGTGATTCCTCATGTCTTTTGACTTGTTTTGTATGAATATTTAACTTTGCACCACTATAAATCTTTACGTGAAAAGATCTAATGCTATTAGATTATTTTGCAACGAATCTTAATGTTGATAATGCTACTCTTGGATGCTTAATGATCCAACCATTTAAACAAAAGAAAATTTATTTGATTCCTTATATTTTCAACTTCATTTTCCACATATTCTTTTAATTTGTATTTCAATTACTAATTACATTATTATATTGTTAAAGAGAAGCAAAATGGTAACAGTTAATGGGTGATTCATTGACATGAGTTCCATACTCGATCGAAAACCCCCACAAACCCGACTCTAAATATTAACGTATCAATGCGAGACACGTGTTCTAGCAACAAAAACACCCCGAACAACATATAAATAATAAATGAAATAAAATAAGATCTAATCTCAAACATAAGCAAAAGTCTCCAAATTACCCTTTAGGCTATCTGCACCACTTGCTTCAACTTCCTACACATCAACCTAAAATGAAAAAGAAAAAAAAAAAGAAGTTCATTTCAAATACCTAAATAACACAAGAAAGATGAGATATAGAAACACCACACGCTTTAGAGCAACACGCCAAACAAGTTTTGCAATCAAGCTCTCACTGTTGTCATACACAATTTTACTTACACGATACAATTTTATATGAGCATTGCCCTTACAAACTTCAATTTTTTTCCAGCCTAAATTTCTTTTTCAAATGAACTACTTTTAATGCAATTATTAGTGCTATCCTTTCTTTGATGTCATCACAAAATCGAAAATACCAATGCCTCCATGACTTCTTCACCAATAAGGTGCCACAAACACTCCAAAAGCCTACAACAAAACCAAGTCCGATGCAAACATAGAACCATAGCCTTTCAGTATCATCTCCATCTTGTTTGTCTTCAACACTACCACCGGTAAAAGTTGGGCCATCAGATGTTTCATCTCCTGGGCACTTGGTCGGAAGTAGAGACCCACACAATGATGGATTACCCTTGTATATGGATGCATCATTTAGTGTTTGGAGCTGATTACCATGTGGGATTCTTCCTGATAAGTTGTTAGAAGACAGGTTCAAGTGTGACAATGAAGTCAAAGAAGACATACTTTCAGGAATAGGACCAAAGAGACTATTCTTCGAGAGATCAAGTGTTTCCAGCCACCGCAAGTTTCCGATATTCTTGGGAATGTTTCCGGTTAGATGATTCATTGACAAGTTTAGTGTACCCAATCTTGTGAGGCTTGTTAGTTCATCAGGAATTCCTCCTGTCAAAGTATTCCCTGAAAGATCAATGATGGTAACAAATTTAAGAGTTTTATCATATTCAAGCTCTCTTCCTTTTGTCACTATGATTGCTTTCTCATAACTGAAGTTAGAAAAGATCACATCGCTACTATTTCCAAAAACCAAAGCAGTCAAATTTTCCAAACAGTTTGGAATGCCACCAGAAAGATTGTTTTGTGCGAGATCTAGAATGTGAAGAAATTGAAGATTGCACAATTGTCGAGGGATGATTCCACTAAATAGATTGGACCGTAGTCGTAGGATTGAGATGTCTGATTGAATCCATAACGGAAGGTTCCCTAAGAGATGATTCCCACCAAGATCAATGCTCTCAAAAGAACAATTTTGCAAGGAAGAAGGAATTTCTCCATGAAGATTGTTGTTGCTCAACACTAATGCATAAAGGAAACTCAAGAAACCCATTGAACTTGGAATTTTTCCAGATAGGTTGTTGTATGAAATATCCATGGCCACCAATCTTTGTGACTCATTCCAATGATGGGGGAGCTCCCCTGAAAGCTGATTGCTTCGAAGGAAAAGTCCTGCAAGATCATTCAGTTTCATTATGGACAAGGGAATTGTACCACTGAGGTGGTTCTCCGAAAGATCTAACAACCACAATTTCGGCATTACATCGCTAATATTTGACGGGATAGGGCCTGAAAAGAAATTTCCTTTAAGAGATAGCTCGGTCACATTAGTAAACGAAAGTGGGATAGGACCATTGAAGCAGTTATAACTCAGATCAATAAATGATACATTTGGAAATATGAATAGATGCGATAATTTCCCCATGATCTGATTGTACGATAGATCCAAGTGATAGAGTTCAGATACCTTAGAGACCCATTCCTCAGGTATAGCGTCTGAGATTCCAGCATTAGTAAGGATGAGTTCAATTAGCTCACTTTGAACTTGAAGCCATATAGGAAATTTGGGGCCAATGAGACAGTTATCAAGTGCGAGAAATTTGAGCCTGAAAGGAGGAACCCAATTGTATGTCACATTGAAAACTAGAGACTGGTTTTTGTCGGTTGTTAGTGTAAATTCTTCGAGACTGGTGAGATTCATCAATTGGGCTTCTGTGATGACACCTTTCCAGGAATTCCAGTTGAGATACAAATTGACTAGTTTTGAGAGTTGTCCAAAACTTTCAGGAATGGTTCCATTCATCTTATTATCATAGAGTTGCAACTCTTGCAAGGATGACAAGTTTCCCATAGAAGCTGGAATTGAACCCGAAAAAGAGTTGCCAATGAGAGAGAGGTATCTCAAGCTTCCAAGTCTCCCCAATGAATCAGGAATGTTTCCTACAAGTTCGTTAACACTCAAATCTAGGGACTCCAGGCTATTGTTCAGGCAAGCCGAGAAATTACCGAATAATCCATCAATATTGCCGCAAAAATTGTTCCCTGAAAGATCTAAAGTCTTCAGATTACAAAGATTTCCACAAAAGCTTGGCAATTGACCTGTGATGTAACTGGAGCTCAAATCAAGGTGCTCAAGATTCCTTAGGTTCACAAAATCGTATGGAATGGAACCTTGGAAAGAATTAGAGCTGAGATCGAGTTTTGTGAGGCTTGTGAGATTTAACAACCATTGAGGAATGCAAGAGTTAAATTGGTTTTCTGATAAATCAAGGACGAAAAGAGAGGTGAAATTAACGAATGGAAGGGAAGGTGGAAGGTTTTCAAGCTCACACCGAGATAAATGTAACTCCAGAAGGGAAGGAAGCATATTAACTGCGTGAAGCCAATCTGCTCCGGTACGACTGAGATTCAATCGCCCCATATCCTGGTACTTCAAAGAAGAGAGACTTGAGAGCCAACCCAAACTTTTGGGATGCATGATGTAGTTGCCATGAAGGTCAAGATATCTCAAGCTCGACAAATTGCCGAGATGAGGAGGAATCTCCCCAGAAAAGTTTGCAAAAGAGACATTGAGATACCTCAAGTTCTTTAGGTTACCAAAAAATTCAGGAACTTGAATGCCTTCAAAGTCATTCCAGCTTAGATCCAAGTAATCTAAATATTTCAGGTGAGTCAAAGAAGAACTTATCTCACCACGCAGGCACGACTTCTGATATGTTGTCCACTCTGTATCTGAGCAGAAATAATAAAATTGGTATGTGTTTGTGTATGGGCATGGGTATGGGTTCTGAAGATGGAGCTTGGTAACATGACCTGATTGGTTGTTGCACTCTATGCCTCTCCATTGGCAGCAATCTTCACCAATCCAAGAAGAAAGCCTACTGGAAGGATTAGTGAGGCCTCTCTTGAAGCTGAGAAGTGCTTCTCTTTCAGTGTGGATGCATTTCACATTCACATTAGTCTGATTATCTTCAGTGCATGAAGTGAGTTTGATTATCCCCAAAGAGGACAAAAGGAGAAATACAACAGTAAGATTAAGATTAGCCATGAACTGAGTTTATCTTGTAACAAATAATGATGTGTCTAGTGATTTATAGGAAGCAAAAGCTAATAAGCCATTTGGAAGATTTTAAAACTATAAAATATATAAAATGGAGTCTGTCAATGGTCAATGATAGAAAGCTACAGTCAACATGAAACAAAAGAAACGGATTGGCCTTGTTTGTTTGATGGATTACAGGGTGCTTTTTGTATATTAGTGATAAAATTGGAGTAGATCTGAGACTAAGCAAAAGAAACCTAGAAATAGGCAGAGAATTTGAGAGAATAAATCATTTCATTGAATGATTTACTTTGTTTGTACAAGAGGCTCTCTCCTTTTATATACAAAACAGAGTAGTTAAATTGTTTAACATCTTTCTAACTGACTCCACTAATTAAATAGATTGGCAAATGGTGATGGTCTTCTCTTGTTTGTTATGTGCAACTGTGTAGGATAATAATTAGTGATTGGGTTTTCCTTTTTGCTTGCTGTTGAGATATAAGTATCAAGTATGGGGTCTAATCCAATATTAGTTACATTGGTTACAATTTAGAACAGACATACATGTAAAAAAAGGTTCTCCCAAGCTTATGCTTTCAATATTACTATGACTAGTATACATGGGTCGATTTAATTTGCTAGCGATAGTTAATGATATATATGTGGCAATACACAAACATACAGGAAACCATGGAAAACATGGAAAACAAATCAATTAATAAAGGTTAGAGAGAAATCTGAGCGGATATTGTAGAGGATATTGGACCACGGCTCGCAACTTGTGCTTTATCTCATACAGAAATTTTTTGGGGTGGGCTATATATTCCCTTAGCTCAGGTTGACAATTTCCCATCTTGATCTATGCTCTTTGAATATCATGGCATTGCTTAACGAGATATGCCTAAATAATTTAAAGAATAATCTATATAATATATAAAACCAAAGAATAACTAATCTCACCATGCAGGCACTCTGAGTCATGATCAAATAGGTTTTGAAAATTGAGCTTGGTAACATGACCTGACTGGTTATTGCACTCTTTACGCCTCTCCATTGGTAGCAATCTTCACGAATCAATGACGGAGCCAGAAAATTTTTCCAATGGGGTGCAGATAAATATAACAAAATTAAAAAAAAAAAATTCCTCTAATTTCTAAGCAAACATCAAATAGATTTACACATCCTATTGGCTTATTAGTGACATAACATACTAAACAATATTAAACGATTTAAGCAAGCATATCTATTTTTTAAGATTCACATCTTTGAGTTTTTCTTGGGGTTTAGGATATAAAGTTTTAGTATTTGGGATAGAGGATTAAGCATTAACCTCCCAATCTTACACAATTTTTTTAAAAAAATATGCATTATCCCAATTTTGAACTTTTTTTCCTTAAAATATGCATCAATTGTGAATGACTTCCTCATAAATTATTCAAAACTTGAATATATAACTAATACAGAGTTAATATTATTTTTATGGTAATGTACACTTAACTTAATATACAAACACTTACTAAGATTATATTATATATATAACACCAAAATAAATAAAATAAATAAAAAATTAGCAAAATAAAAGGCAAGCTCCCCATCTTTACGGCATGGAGTTTGATTATCCCCAAAGAGGACAAAGGGAGAAATACAACAGTAAGATTAAGATTAGCCATAAACTAGTTTATCTCTTGTAACTGATAATGACACCGATAAAGATGTGTCTAGTGATTTATAGGAAGCAAAAGCCATGCATCCACATAGGGGTGGGGCTAGATACAATTTAGTGCGATCAATTGACCAAACTGAAATTAAAAAAAAAAAAAAAAAAAAAAAAAGTTTTTATTTTTATTTTTTATATATGATAGAAATTCTAATCTAAAAAAAAAAAAAATCTTTACCTAGATGTATATGTATCAAAAATTTGGGAATTCATATAAGTTGACCCCACTAAAAAATTTAAAACAGAGGTAGAGATGGGGTCAGTAATATTATTGTTATAAAAAAAAATTCAAGTAGCACAAAAAAGAGTCCAAATATCATCAATAAAAATAAGCCCAAAAGCATAACATCAACAACAACATAAACAATCACAATTAGTCAACCAAAATAGTTTATCAACCCAAATAATTCACACTCACAACCCAATTAATCTTCTTCTACTAAATAAATAAATATCCTAAATTTACTTTACCAATTACTGTCAAAATAGAGAGAGAAGAGAGAGTGTTGTTGTGTTCCCTTTGATTTGTTGTTCCTAATCACGGAAAAGAAAGCACCATAGAATGTATTGATTGATTTTTAATGTTTTTTTGTCATTGTGTGATTGTGTCACCGTGTGTTAAACTGTTAATGTGTTATTTATGGTCCACTGCTTGTCTTTTTGTGTTGATTGTGGAGTTGAGATTTTTATATTAAAAACAAAGAGATATTAGTGGGTGGGTTTGTGATTTTTCAGTATGCCATATGTGGTCTACTGCCCCCAATCGGACCATTGTTTATGTGAGTTTAGAATTTTAATTACTACTAACCCATATTTTTAGTCATAAAAAAAATTCTTAAATTTTATTTTATTTTACGAATCGAATTAGAGAGAAAGAGAGAACATTGTTTCAAAGTCCTAAGCGCAATAAGCAAACAACATCGACAAATCAACCCTCTCCTCAGGTCTTGCTCGTGGTCGCACGCTCGCATTGAATAACCCCACTGAGCCAACGTTCTAACTACGCCACTGCATGATCCACACGGTAAGGACTAGTAAAAGTAACAGTGAGTGTAAGAAAGTGCTAGTTTTTCCACACGGCATAGACTAGTAACAGTGAGTGTAAGAAAGTGCTAGTTTTTCCACAGGGCATAGACTAGTAACAGTGAGTGTAAGAAAGTGCTAGTTTTTCCACACGGCATAGACTAGTAACAGTGAGTGTAAGAAGTAAATAACACCCTTTTCCACACAGAAGGTACCCTATTGGTTAGTGTTCTTTCTTTTCTAAACGTAAACAATGGGCTTTGAGTTTGACTCATTTTACATGCTTTTAAATTTTGATTTTGATTTTTTTTTTTGGTCATTGAATTACGGATTGGCCTTGCTTGTTTTGTTTGATGGATTACTGGGTGCTTCTTGTATATCAGTGTATTGGGTTTTCGTTTTTGCTTGTTGCAGAGCTATACGTATCGAGTATCATCCTATATTTTTACATTGTTTACATTTTAGAAGAGACATACATGTAAAAAAAAAAAAAAAAGTTCTCCCAAGGTTATCCTTTGAATATGACTGACTAGTAAATTTTTTTTTGTTCAATCATGTTAGTCCGACCTCATAACCAAAAAAATCAATAATGTAGTGGAATTTTGTTTCATTGTCGAACCCCTCTTAATTCAGAATCATGGTTTACAAACATGTGAAATAATAGTTGTTAATTCTATACCATGTCGGTCGAAATGGCCGAAATATTTTATTTCAATCACTAAACTGGTACATTTAATCCTTCCTGCATGTCACACATATCTTACAGTAATGATTCTCTCAGACACACCCCTCACAAGTCACACCACTTTCTTCACATTAATGTCCACTTTGTGACATATATCCACTATTTGTTTACTCTTTAGTCTTTACATTACTCATTTGGACCGACTGCGGCCTGCATTAGATGCATTCTCTTCTCTTTTGGACATCACTATTGAAACCTGTCTCTGATCCGAATGTGCAGCCCAACTGGAAGATTGCATTTGTAGCCATTCTGGAGCTTTCAAAGAGTTTTGTTGTCACAATAGAGAAGTGTCAACCCATAATCTTATCCGATGGGCTTTTCTTTGTAATGGAGCTGGCCTATCCAACCTGCTGGACTCACTCCATTTAACAATTGGGAGAGATGGTTAAACTGTTAAAGGCCCTTTTCTATTTTGTTGTGCTCTCTGTTTTCAATAAAATCTTTATTAAACTAAATATAAATAAATAAAATCGTTTTAATTTCTCTTTTTGAAGACCAAATACTAATATTGGGAAACCACTTATGTCTTAAACTTAAGGGTATGTTTGGTACACATGAATGGTGATATTAGAGCAAGACAAATTAATAGTATCACGATTGGGAAAATGGGATTGTGCAAAAATTTAGGATTCAAGGATTTTGAAAAAATTTCAAACACCAAATTAGATGTTTAATATTGTAACGGGAAAAAATACTAAGAAGATGGGTAAATTTGAGAAAAGACCTTCTCAAGAGAGATTGTGGAGATCCGTCTTTGAGTGAAAGAACAAACCTACAAAGAACACACCAAATGAGAAGGAACTAGCCCCTGGTGTTGGGGACTGATTACCCTCCGATGGTAAAGTCAGTCTAATTTAGATGAGTATAATAATCTGTAAAGAGTTTCTGCTTTTCTGTGTTTTTGCTAAAAAAAGCATACCTTATTTCTGTTAGAGCATCCTCTTTTATAGGCTCTCTATTGACAGCTCATCTGCTGATCTGATCGGTACTCTGCTTTCTGGAAAAAAGGGATGGTATCCTCGGATGGGACATGAAGATGTCTGTCCATTCTTACTTGCGTGGGTTGTGCTGAAGCATTTATGACTTTGTGTGCTTGTCCCCATGTGCGATATTACCTGGCAAGTCACCTTGCCATTTCGCATTTAATGCTTCCAACCACCCACCTGATGTGCATTAAATGCGGGGATTTGGTGTATCTGTGGTCCGGAGCGGCACGTCTTCGTACTATGCATCCGCCCCGGAGAGGGTTTGGTCCGTGCATCCCTCCTCTATTAGGCGACGTTCTCACTACCTTGGGCTTCCTATACAAATTTTCTCATCACAAATATCATGAGCTATTTTTATTTTTTATTTTTGAAAATTGATTAGGATCTAACAAAATCATTAAAAACATATTATTAGTTTAGAGGATGATGTCAATTAGCTTACGTGGTTTACTATATTTTTCAGATTATACAACTCCTTTTCACGAATCATATCATATTTCTACTTGATTTTTCGAGTAAAATCAAAATATTTAATTAGATAGATGAAATTCTAATGTTAAGATCACATTTAGGGCCAATTTTCTTACTAATCACCTCCAAAAATCATGTTGTATATTAACATCCTATAGTCAATAATCTAACCCTAAAACCTAAAATTCATCAAAATATGAAGTTTTCCACACTCAATTGGATTAGATCATTCTAATCATTAAAAATTCACAAATTCCAAAACCATACACAATGAAAATTTGAATAGATTAATTAAATATATAAGGAAATATATTTTCTTATCTTAGGGATGCTTTTGATTGATCTTGGCTCAAAGATTCAATTTCATTCTTCTCTCCTTTACAAATTTTGAGACATCTTCTCTTTTTATCCCCTTTTTTTTTTTTTTTTGATAATTTTGGGTGTCCGGGCCAGTGTTCCGTAGATATGGGCACCTCGACCAATCTCAGGGGGACACGCAACACCCTACTAGCACGTGTACTACAATAGACACAAAGTTTTGATTTGGGTAGGTGATCCTGAGGGGACATCTTTTCTCTAGAACCCTCTATTAACATATGTTAATTTTATAAGTTTAGTAACTGACCTGGATAATTATTTATTAACTTAGTTTTCTAAAACTCGTTACAATTAAATAACAATATATTATTAACTCCAAGGTAAGTTTACTTAACTACCCATTTAATAACCCCTTTCTTATTCGGGCATACACTCTTTGAAAAGAGAACTCCACCATAACATGTCTGTATAACATATAAAATCAGAAGACATGAGCGTTAAAACCTAGAATGTCTCACATCATGACAGGTGGCATGTCTATCTATCGTTTAAATTTCTGAAGTGATACGTTGTTTAGATTTCCTAAGTGGTTTGCATGTCTATCTATCGTTTAAATTTCTGAAGTGATACATTGTTTAAATTTCCTAATTGGTTTGATTTAATAACTGCCAAACACTTTTAAATAAAAATAAATAATAACAAATTCTTGATAATAAGTCTTCTACTACTAAAAAGATATGTTAATAAAATATCATAATAAAAATCTTTAAAATAAAAACAGATAATAACAAATTCTTTAAAATAAGTCTCCTACTACTAAAAGATATCTTAATAAAATATCATATTAAAAATCTTACAATTATGACAATCTCCTAATACTAGAAGACTTCTTAAAGATTATAAAAAAAAAAAAAATTCAAACGTTGTTTAAATTTCCTAAGTGATTTGATTTAAAAACTGTTAAACACTTTTAAATAAAAATAGATAATAACAAATTCTTGATAATAAATCTCTTACTGTGTAATTGTGTTAGGAGTACTCTTTTAGTGAAAAGTATTGATTGGTGAACAATCACTTAAAATATCATTTGGTGAACAAACATACTCCTTGATAGAAAGAAGATAAATAAAGCACGTTAAATTGAAGGTTTCTCATTCTTGTATAATCTGCTTACGTAACATTTAAACAATGGTAAACTGATACAAGTTTTGTTCTTCTACTTCTTTTTCTTTTTTATTTATTTATTTTTCTATTATGATCTATTTTTATTTTGTGTTTTTGTAAGTTTATATGACTGCAAGGGGCTTTAAACAATGGTAATCTGGTACAAGTTTTGTTCTTCTACTTTTTTTTCTTTTTTATTTATTTATTTTTTCAAATATGATTTTTTTTTCCTTTCCTTTTTTTGTGTTTTTGTACATTTATATGACTGCAAGGGGATCTAAGAAGTAATTGAACTAAGATAATCTTTTATTTTTTGATTGATTCTAACTTATTTTTTGTTTTATCAATTAAAAATAACTATTTTTTCTCAATTATTATACACTATCTAATTCCTTTTATTTTTCTGTTGTTGGTGCAATTCCATCTATTTGTTATTATTAGTTTTATTTTTTTTTATGGAACATATTTTTCATAAAATAATTCTCAATATATATTTTGATCATATACACATTATGTGTTTATATAGAGTTTTTCCATGCATTGCACGGGTTATGTGCTAGTATTATGTAATGCATGTGCATTCTAGATCGTTTTAGTAGACAAGTTAATGTATCTATGCTTTTCTCACCATATGAGTCCTATAGGTTGCTATTAAAACCCTCGATTATGTTGTTTGTTACACTTGACTGTGTAATTATGTGGTACGGTTTCAATGTCTACTACAATAGCTAGCATGATTTTTATGACCATGAATGATACGGTATAAAGAAACATAACTAGAAAAGTGATTGAACAGAAAGCTATGTAACATGAGGGTGAAGGGAAGATTATTTGGTAACACATCCGTGTTGTGTTTGCGCTCACTCCCAAAAGGTTATTTAACTTCTTAGATATTGCAACCTAATCATTGGTGCATAATTTTTATGGAGATTAAGTATGACTTTGAGATATTGAAGTATTGAACTCGAGAGAGATTAAATAAAGATGTTTAATTTAATTTGACCAAATTAGTAAAGGCATAACAAAACACTTATAGGGATGTTGTTATCTTGGTCTCAAACAACACTAAGGGCACGTTTGGTACACTGTAATAGGTCTTGTAATGTAACAGCTATTCCTAAAGACTAACTATTTGGTTATTTGATTTTACATTCACTACAGTGAGTAGTTATTCCTTTATGAATGACTATTCTTTAAAATGAGAAATAACTATTCCTTATCAAAATGACCATAATAGCTATTCCTTAGATCACGAAATAGTTATTATCTCTCTCTCTCTCTCTCTCTCTCTCTCTCTCTCTCTCTCTCTCTCTCTCTACACACACACACACACACACACATATATATATATATATAACATTCAAAAATCAAGTCTCTAAAATATTTTAAAACTAGTCGCAAACCCGCACAATGTGCGGAAAACTCTCAATGACATGTAATGTTTTTCAGACTGAACTACAAACATAACTATGGCCCTATACAATTTTATTCAAAATGACATATAACTTAAAACTCCTAAGTGAATATAGCAACAAAAAATAAACAAAGAAACCAAAGGGGAAATAATGCACATTTGAAACTCAAACAACAATAGAACCATAAGGACGAGGAGACTAAAAAAAAAAATCTCGCCACAGAATTTAAATAGGAAATTGGGGGTGCAATTAATTGGAGATAAAGAGGTCAGGAAGTTCAAGAGGTGAGAGGGAGAGAGGAGTAGATGAAAAGGTGAGGTAATTAATTGAGGAGATGAATAGATAGGGAATTCAAGAGATGAGAAGGAGAGAGAGGTAGATGAAGAGGTAGGTAGAGGAATTGGTTTTTACGATAGCATTTAAACCTATGGCATCCGCTCATGATGGTTGCTTTTACGATAGCATTTAAACCTATGATATCTGCTCATGATGTTGCTCTTACCATCAGGCCAAGACACCAATTGGTTTTTGGTGTAAGTGGGATTTGAACCCAGGTCCCTTGCTCGACGACAAGAAACTTTACGAGTTGAGCTAACTGGAACCCACGCACGAGAAAACTATTGAAAATGAAATTGTGAAGATTTTTTTTTTTTTTTTTTGATTCAATCACTTAGTCTACTATTAGTTCAAGTCAATTATTTTTTAGAAACACTAAACCCATTTAGTATTCCACAAAAAAGAGCTTCTGGAATACCAAATTTGATTTTCGCTAATATACTAATCGTACTCATTTTGCAAGATATCATTTAAATTATAAAAAAATTGAACAATCATAAAATAAAATAAAACACAAAATAAAATTATTATCTAACAAATATTATAATTATGCTAGAAAATAGCCTTAAAAGTACACAAAATTTAGCAAATTTATTTCTCTAAAATGTATGTGAATGTTTCATAATTTATTGTTCATATTACAAAACCATTATTGCAAGTACAATTTTCAAAAGAAAAAATGTAAGAATATTTAAAGAATTCTTTATTTATTATTTTACATCTTGTTCTGTTGCTTCACAGTATAATCTGATTCTATAGTCAATAATGGCGCAATCCCACCACACAATATGGTGCAAGTGATATGGGTTTTTGGCTTATGTTGCACCTGTATACTACATCACAACTAAAAGCATCCATGAGAAGATTTGAGCAAAGTGAAAAACTAATTAGGGGTACCCTTGCATAAAATTCTCAAACCATATGTCTTCAAGTGAAAAGTAGGGATAGGAATCTAAATTTATGTTGTTTGGCTCGCTTTTGTGCCAATGCAATTGAAATAAATCAACTAAGATTGATTAGCCCAAAAAAAAAAAAAAAATTGTATTAAAAAGAAAGCAACTTGAGCTATCTAATGACCTCTACTGTGTTAATTCCAATTTGGATTAGTACCTGACCCATAAACATAATTCTTTCTAGCTAAAGAATCTCTTAATTGTAATTATCAAACCATGACAAATTTTATACCTCCCCCTTTTCTATTTGCATTACAAATAAAATAACCGCATGCATGTAAAAAAAAAAAAAAAAAAACCTTTGATCCTATCATGAACCTCTCAGTAGTACTTAGTACCATTTCACTGTTATGAACCCATAAAAAGGAGTGGTCAAAATGCAAAATTTTTTTAATATAATAATATTTCCAAGTTTTTAATAAATGGTTCATTATATTAAAATAGTGTAGAACTCAAATAGACTAAAGCCTGAAGTGTTGTGGAAAAAATTGAGTTCTTCAACTTAAAGCTACATACCAATGGCCATCAAAAGAATATTTGGTTCTGCAATGTCAACATTTTTACCAAAATAACATAAAATGTAGTAAAAATAATTATACAGCAACTAATGCAATTCAAACCAAAGTAAAGAAACTCACACGTTCTAACTTCCCCTATTAACCAAAAAACAAATCATCATGTTTTTATTGTTGACTTATCACTTCAAAATATTCATCCTAAAGAAAATGGTAATGATGAATATTACAAAACCGATATACACTTTAAGACACCCATATTATGAGAACACTACCACTTAGATCTCCACAAAGATCAACTAAGATTAGTATTCACATCATTGAACTTTAACTTGAATAGTATTTCTCCCTCTCATAAGAATGAATTGGAGAGTAACTTACTCTGAGTAAGTCATGGATTCAAAATCCCTTTAATACTTATAAAATTTGCCAATAAAAAAAGAATGGATTCAAGTTCAATGGTCAACATCAAGAAACTAATGTCAACTTCGATTTTGGAACTGGTTGCTCATGATGGGAAAAATAGATAGTAATTGGATCACGAAAAGAAAAAGAAAAAAAGAGGTGAACTCTGCTACATTACTTTTATCCAAGCTACACATTAATTTTATGGTCAATGAAATTTAATGCGTGGCTAATAAGGAATTGTGACAAAATTGTCAGATTGGGCAAGATACTTAGTAATACTGGATGTAGTTGCCTAGGGGAACTAGTACTGCTAGAAACTTCACCTAACTTTTCCAGGAATTCACTCCCATTATAAATAGATTGGGACCAACCAACCAAGGAAAGGGGTTTGGTTTTGGTTAATTAGTTCAAAAAAAAAAAAAATGTGAAATGGTGAATAATTTCCAAACAAAAGAGTAGTAGGATGCATAGTAATTGGCAATGGCTCCAGAGTGATAGAATGCAACATCCTTTATGCATCCTGGAGGGCTGCATTCCAGGAAATAAATAACCTGTTGGTTCCAGATTATACCATTACATGAACAAAGGTATTCACTATTTAGAAGAAGACAAAAAAGAAGTAAATGTATGATGTCAAAAAAAAAAAAAAACATAAATGTTTTAGTGTTTACTATAGAACCTGAACCTTTTGTAAGTCAATTAGATTGTTATCCTGATGGCCTAACAACTCCTTAAGAAAATAAAAATCTAAGAGTGATGAGGCATGTTAAAAAAAATTTGTCACCAATAATAAAAAAGAAAATTCAATCATTTATTTATTTGTTTCCCTGTTTTGTTTGGGTGTTCTCTTAACCAAGATGATTTTGTTGCTTCGGTACTGGTTTCTTGAAGCCCTGATAGCTCTCGTGAGTGGAATCTCAGTTTTGGGAGGAACTTTAATAATTGAGAGTTGGAGCAAGTTATGGATTTCTTTTCCCTTATTCATTCTCATACTCCTAGGGGTGTCGAAGCGGATAAGTTAAGATGGCATTTAAATGTGAAAGGCACGTTTGACTCTCGTTCCTTTTATCATGCTCTTCTTGCTCCTGTGGCAGTGGCCTTTCCTTGGAAGATTATTTGGTGAGTGAAGTCTCCTAGGAGGGTTGCCTTTTTCATGTGGACTGTTGCTTGGGACAGGATTCTCACTTGTGATAATTTAAGGAAAAAGGGTTTTGTGCTGGTCAGGTGGTATTGTATGTGTAAATCGGATGATGAATCTGTGGATCATTTGTTCATTCATTGTGGGGCAGCTCGGTTGTTGTGGAGTTTGGTGTTCCGCTCGTTTGGGGTGGTTTGGGTGCTTCCGAATCGAGTTTCGGATTTATTATTTGCTGGTGGAATTGGTTTGGGAAGAAGTCTTCAGGATTGTGGAATTTGATTCCTTCTTGCTTGATGTGGACAATTTGGAGAGAACGAAACAACCGCTCTTTTGAGAACAAAGAGATTGCTTTAGATAAACTTTTAGAGACCTTTTGTGGGGTGCTGTTTGATTGGTCTTGGGTTTGAGGTTTTACTTCTTCTCCATCTGTAGGCGAATGTTTAGTTTCAATAGCTTTTGATAACTCTGTTACTCTTTTGTAATTCTCTTTAAGTGCATGCTTTATGCACTTAAAGTTTTCTTTTTATAATAATCTTTTACTCATAAAAAAAAAAAAAAAAATGTTGTTCAAATGACATCAATTACATTTTTATCATGCCGATTTGTAAATATTTTATACTAAAATTTGTAGTAACTTTAACATTTTCTAAAATCTAATACAATTTTTATCAGACAAAAAAAAAAAAAAAAAATGCTTTTTGTTCTTATTGCTCAAAGGCAGTGCAGTGTTTATAACTTTACTAGGCTTGCTACATTTGGGTTGTTGGAAAAACTGGCCACTAACACCAACCAAAGGCACATGGAGAAAATTTGTCAAAATATGGCCCCAAGTTGATAAGCTCGAAAATTTCTAAGTAGGTTTGTCTCTCCTTAAACATATATGTAAGTGTTGACACCCCATTTTGCAACCATTAATTTTACTTTTTTACAATTTAATGCATAAAGGGTAAAATGGTAATTTCACAAGCTTGAAAATTCAAAGTTGGTCCATAAATTTAAAATCATATTTTAAGTAATCAAAATTGAATTAAGAATGAGAGTGCATTTTTCGAATTAGAAATTGGATAAAAAACTAAGATTTTATTAAGGAAATAAATTTGATTGGTTGAAATGATATTTACCATAAGCTCACATGCATAGGATTACTTGTTAATTAATTTGATTGGTCCTCTAAAGGATTAAATTAAAATAAATTAATAATTAATTCCTATTGGTTAGAATACCCTAATATGGTAAGTATTAGTGCACAAGACAATATTCAGAAGATAATTTTAAATCTAATTAATTTTTATATAATAGATAATTATTATGACTAATAATTATCAATTTATTTATTAATTAATTGTTTAAGATAAAGGGATCCCGAAATCAGTTGATAAGGGATATCTATTTCGACTAGAAGTGGATTAAAAATGAAAGAAGTCGAAATTATCCACTTGAGTGCTGATTGGTACTCAAATTTCACGTGGGTACCGATCGGGCCTATTTGAGTACCAATCGGGCCTCTTTAGATACCGATCAGGTCTCATTGGGTACCGTTTGGCACCCAGATAAGAATTTCATCAAGAGTCAAATTCTTGTGCCACTAATCTGATTTTAAAACCCTAATAAGCCTCTTAGGGTTCCAGAACTCAGGATTATTCATTTTGGGGCTGCCATATAAATAGAAAATGATACTCATTTTCAAAGGAGGTTGGAATTTTCATCGTTTAGAATCCCAAACAAAATTCAAGAGAATATTTGTGAGGGATTAGGGTCTCAATAAGAATAGAAGCTATTCTTATAACCCTAGAAATTATAAGAGGCCACCTCTTGTAATTTGGATTTCAATCTTTGAATTTTGTTTTTTAATCTCTATAACCAATTTAACAGTTTTTCTCTCAAGAATCAATTTTTCAGGTTGGATTCAATCGAATCAAGTTAAGGAGCTCCCTCCCCAACACATGCAGGTACTCATTTTCCTTGTTGTTTTGATTATCCATTTGTTAAAATATGACTATGTAATTGTTTGTATATGTTTTGTTTTAGGATAGTTCTGTTCTTAATTCTTTTGTCCATATGGAATTTATTTGATTAAAGTTTTTATGACTTAGGAACATGTTAGGGTGAAAATTGTAGTTTTAAAAATGTTAAAAACAATGGAGGAATTGGTTTTCATGAGATTCAGTAACTGAAGTCTTGGATTAAAGTCGATTAGGTCTTAGGTTTTTACTTGAGCACCGATCGGGTCCCAATTTTTACCTGGGTATCGAATGGGCCAACTTTGGTACCGATCGGTACTAGTAGAGGCCCGATCGGTTGCATCTAAGAACCGATCTGGTTTTTTTGAAGATTTATGTTGTCTAGTACAAAAATTATCTTCCTATCAATTCTGCCATGTTTGTTTCTGATTAATCTTGATCTTAACATGTTGGGTTTGGGTGTCTAAACATGTGTTTAAAAATGTTGCATGAATACTTCCTATTGCTGGGTGATTAATCACAATTATTTATTTTGTTTGCATGTGCTATATATGATGCCACATCAATGCGAGTCTAGCTTGTATGCATCGAGACGTGAACTATGGATTAAGGGTTCTTAAGAGACTGATTTAGGTCAGGTTGAGTGGGTGCCTAATACCTTCCCACTCAATCCTCTAGCCCCCGAACCCCATTCTTTAGGGGAAGTAGATTAGTATGTTGGTCTTATTGTTCTATTTTTTAGATTGTACATTAGGACACAAAGCCTTGTATTTTGCTTTTTCTTAGATTGTATCTAGGGCAAAAGTATTGTAATTTACTCAATTTTCTAAAATTTTTGTATATTTCTTTATTCAATCAATAAATGAGAAGTACATTTTTTTTTTTCTTAGCTTTTTTATAAAAGTTAGGTGGCGATTCCATTGTAAATTCCCCTAAAGATTAGGATGGAAAACAGTGAAAGTCTCCATTTTGAGAATCATGTTTAGGCCTTTGCATTGGGTTAAAGGTCGTGGTTCTCACAGTAAGAAAAACCAACTGCATATTTACGTATTGCTAATATATATATATATATATATATGTTCATTTGAGTTGTCACAAAATGGGTATAGAAGTTTGTGATAAAGTGAGAGAGAAAAGAGAGAAGACATAAAAGTTTACGTGAATCGTGATTTAGCGTTGTGACCTATATCTACAGAAGATGGCCCAAATATTTATGGAAGTCTATAGGAAAATGATGACAGATGTTGAAGTTAAAATGAATGTTTTGAACGATGAAGAAGCTTGTCAATTGTTTTGTCAAAACGCAAGGGATGTGGTTCATTTCGAAGAAATTATACAATTTGCAGAAGCAATTGCTAGAGAATGTTGCGGATTGCCTCTAGCCATTAACTTAGTTGGAGCTGCTATGAGAAGAAAGACAAAGGTTGAGCTGTGGGATGATGCCTTAAAAGAGTTGCAAAGGTTAGTGCTTTCCTATATTCCTCTATATTTCCTATACACCTAGAGTTTTGGATGCTAAATCTCTTAGGCAAAGTCACATATTTCCTGCACTTATGTTTTCATTTTCACCATAGCATTTTCTACACTTATTTCAGGCAACCCTCTTTTTCTTTTCATTTTAAGATTAGTTCTAAAACAAAAATGGTCATTATGTTCTTTGGCTCATTGATAAGACAAAAACCAATCCTGCTAAGAAGAAAGCAGCATGAGCTATCTAATGAGTAATGACCTATACTGTTGGTTTTGTGCCTATTGTTGGCCAAGCAAATGATAGAGCCCAATGGTAATTCAAAATAGCCATATCCCAAGGACCCTCCCTATTCCCTACCACTACTTTGACCCTACAATCCCAAAGTTTTGATTCAGACGAAAGTATCAAACTACAATAGAGCCTAACAACTAAAAAATATTCCATAACAAAACTAATAGTTTCTAATAACTAAATCAAGTAGGGTGCCTATATATATCATATTCCCCAACAACACAACAGTAGAGATAACAATATGATATAACAATAAGTTTTAGTTCACATGATCAAACTCATAAGATAAAGGTTAGATGAGTAGTGATCAACCTTTTTGTCTAATGTAGAACGTAGTATGATAATAAGTCAAACTGATTGAGGACATTATGGTTGTTCCTATAATCCCTTTTATCAGTCTGTCTCTGGCATTTTGTCAAACACTTTGAAGTCGTAAAATGGCCACCCCCCATTGCAGGGCTTTCTTCTGTTATTAGGCTATCAAACTTGTGAAAATTGACTTTGGCCAGTAACCTATGAATGTATTTTGATTCATGAATCACCAATCCCCCGAAGCATCATCCTACAACGAAAATTTGTAATATATGATCAAAAAATATTCAAAAGAGTAAGCATTCCAGCATAAAAAAGAGAGCAAGACCAGGTGATTATAAAAATTACAGTGAGAGAGACCTGGTGAGAGAAGAAAAATCGGCTTCATCATCAGAAGAAAAAGCCACGGAGGATTCGAAGGGAGACAGCTTGACAAACTCTATGAAGCCACGACCAAAAATCAAATCCGTTAACTATCTTGTTTTAGGGATTTGAGAAAAACAAAGGAGGCAATAAAGCTTCATCATCATCAGAAGAAAACAAAAATCCTACGTAGAATGCATTTGAGAATGCATTAAATACCTTGCTTTAGGCATTTGAGAAAAACAAAAGAGGCAGTAGGATAAAGACCCAGAGAGGCGATTTGAGAAAGACCCAGGACTGTGAGGCTTAAATAATGATGCTTGTTGAGAGGCTTAAATAAAGAATTGATGAGAGAGAAGTTTCTGAAATTGATGAAGAGGAAAAGACGTAACGTAACGGTGAATGGAGCAAACGAAGAGGCGCAAAGGGATTTGAGGGTAACGGATGAACATAGGAAAAAGAAGAGTGGGAGATGAAAATGTGAAGGAGATGAACAGGCGATGGGAAGCGTTAGAGATGAGACCAGACGTGTGAGAGAGAGGGTGAAAATTAATGTGAGAATTAATATGAGACGTACGTGTGAGAGAGAAAGTAAAAAGAGGAAAGGATGACATAGACGTATGTGGGTGCAGGGATTATGACGTGTCGGTATTTGAAGGAAGGAAAAAATTTTCTTTCTGCTTCAAGTTTTAATTTATACTAGTTGCAAACCTGTGCGATACACGGGAAATATCTAAAGAATATTGTTTTTGAGAATTTATTAAATCTTAACATCATTATTGTTTAGCATGAATATTTTTCTGAACAAAATACACCCATTCATTAGGCATTTAGCTTCAAATGCCGCTGTTTCATAAATGATTAAATATCAGTGGTTGAGTATCTAAGTCCTTCATATGAACTTTTTATTTGAATATGCAATTTCCTTGCTTTGATCATAGATTGTGGGCAAACGGAGGAAACCGCCCACTCATGTCCTGTTCTGGGGTTGGCCTCCTTTTAATATAAAAGAGCGCATCAGTCAAATACTGAGAGGCAAGAGCACTGGATGTAGTGATCTCTTTCTTCTTCTTTTTCCTTTCTGAGAATTACTTGAGGAGCATCAAGCATCTTTAAGATGCTGTTCTTGGTTTGAAACGGTTCATTTGAATGAAATGCCAAGAGTAGCTAAACCTCCCCAACACCTAAAAACCCCATTTATACGATGTAACCACAAATATGGATGAATCTTTCTGTACAGAGAGCAAAGTGGACGTTTTTAGATATTATTTGAACTTTCAGGTTTATGCATACTTGCTAGTTGCTAGGATACATGCACCTTTCATATGCCTGGTAGAGAGATATATTGAGGAACACCTTTTAAACTTTTTTTAATTAATGCGAACAACCAACAATTGTTTGTCAATCCATAGAATCCAGATCAACAATCCTAGCGGTATAGTTTTCTATCCTTTCGATCAAGATTCAAGGAGATTTGCTCCCCCTCCCCTACTTGTCGTAGGTAGAAACAAAAGCAATTATTTTGTCTACTAATGATAACAGACATGGATGAGTTGATAAAAGAATAAATATGAATGATTAGAATTAAGGGAAAGATCACCTCCCTTTGAGGTAATAATATTACAAATATATAATTGCTTCCCCATTAAAATCAACAGTCGTGAATGATGAAAAATTTACGCACAAAAAAATTACAAAAACCAATACATTAAGACAGTACAACAGGTGAGACCTATAGAGAGAATAGAAAATTTGATACAGAAAATGAAGTGACTCCACAAAGTGAAAAGATAGAAGTAGAACCACCTTTATTTATCCCTCATGAAATAGCCCCACACCTACAAATGAAATTTACTAATAAGAATTATGAACTAATTGATTAAATAGCAGAACAATTAGAGAAAAAAGAAAAAAAATATAAACTCGAGATTTCCACATAAAAGAGATTTCAACCTCAAAATTTTACTTTACTTATTCCACAGAAAAGAATTTCCAAGTTGCTCATATCAGGTTCCCCCAATTTGATATTGAGGTTTCCACATAAAAGAGATTTCCAAGGGAACTATGATAATCAATATCAAATTGGAGAAACCCATAAATGAAAACCAAATACCTGAAAGCTATCCCCTTTCTTTTCTTTTGTCTCATTTATCTCCATGCGATTCCGAGTTGTTTTCAGATCCGCTTGTCCCTTTCTTTTTATCCGGATTGCTTTCAGATATGGTTGTTCCCTTTGTCATCACCACTATATAATTTTTTTCTCATCTATCTCCATGTGATTTTGGGTTCTTTTTTCAAGTCGGCTTGTTCCGTTTGTAATCTGTAAGTGAGAGAGAGACATACAGAGGTGTGAGAGACACATATGTAATCTGTAAATCTGTAAGCATGAGAGAGATAGAGAGAGAAGCGTGAGGGAGATTTCGTGAGATGTTCTTAGATTCTTATATTACATATACAAATATTAGGAAATTAAGGAAGAGAGTAAGAAGGGGAGTGGAATTCCAGAAGTTACTGGTGTTGTAGAGAGAGGAGGCGGGGAAGATGAAGTTACCTTCAAATAAATATAAGATTTTGCAATTGTAACGGGTGAGGAGGGAGGCAACAAAACGATTTGCTTAGGAAAGATATAAATGCTCCAAAACGACGTCGTACTGGAAATCTTATTATAGCATTTAATTAGCAACTATTAATTCTTAATAAAAAATTATATGACATATGGTATTATTGAAATATTCAAACCAGATTTATTTGATTTAGGAAAGGTTTACATAAATGTGGCAGAAAATTAATGGAGGAAAGATATCAACCGTGTAATAGAATATAAAAAAAAAAAAATGGCAAATATTAATGGAGCATTTGAAGGAGGCAATAGTGGACATTTAAGGGAAAAGTATTTAAGAATTTATGATCACGTGGAACATAAATAGATAATTAAGATTTGTAACTAGTGAATTTGAGAAGATTGCCAGTAAAGGGCACAGAGTTAATGTGTTAGTCCATACTTCAAATTGATGTTGTTTTGAGGATATGGGCTAACATCATATTATAGTGTTTAATTAGGAACTATTAATTCTTAAAAAAAAATAAAATAAAATAAAATTATATGCCATATGGTATTATTGAAAAAATGAAACGGGGTGCATTTGATTTTGGAAAGGTTAACAAAAATGTGGCAGAAAATTAATGGAGGAAAGATATCAACAATAAAATATAATAAAAAATGGTAAATATCAATGGAGCATTTGAAGGTCAAAATTGATTGAAAAGTTATAAAAAATACACCATCAATTAGTTATTGCAAAGGTGGTGCACTTATTCTAATTTATTAATATGAATTATTTTTTATAGATATTGATACATATTGGCACGTGGCACTTATGTGGTTACATCTGTCCTACCAAACTGTTATGTGTTATGCAGAAGACATTGCCATAGATGCCACGTGACAGAAAGATAGTAAGGTCTTCTGCTTTAATTTATATATAGATATAGATTATTAATACTTATATAATAAGCAATACTCATATATTAATCATGTTATAGTAAAATATAAAATACGAACTCAAGATTCTATTCATGTATTGTCACCAAACAGATGAATGATAATAATTATTATATTACAACTTCTTTTATTTCTTGTAATAGTAATTCCTATTACAATGTAATAACCATTATATTGTACCAGTTAACGTGTCCTAAGTGTAGTACTTGCAAATTTTCTGAAAAGCGTACTCAATGGTTGCACGACTTATTTACCAGTATGAACTGATATATATGAGATCAGAAGCATGAAAGATGCATGGTTATCTTTGTACACTATGTGCAAATAGGAGATGTTAAAAAAATTGGATTGGACCAACGTACCCATTGAGTATGTTCAGATTGGGCTCGATCCAGCCCACCATTACTTCCAACAACTATCCTTATTAACTTTCAATTAAGTACCTATATATAGTAAAGATATAAATATATTGTTGGTAATGTGAACCAACCATTTAATCGATTTAAAGGTACGTACCGTTTTCTAACCTCTTTTAACATCATCACATGGGATTCACATGCATCTCTGATATGTTAGGTTCTTCCTTTTAACACTAGTAGGATTAATTTTTCAAGTTTCCATTAGCACTTGATGGTCAAATATTCCTCGCACGGGTTGCATAAAAAAGTGTAAATGATGGCAGGGAATATTCTTCTTCAATATTTAAAGAACATGCAACAAAGTTTTTTAGGCAGAAGAGATGAACCTCTTACCTTGTAAAATGTGAACCACTTATCATTGACACCCTTTCATTTGTGTTTGTTTAACAAATATACAACTCCCTTAGAGGATACAAGTACACCATTATTATTATAGTGTGATCACCCTCTCTTCTTCATTGGGAACCAAAACCACTTTAACAATTAATACTATTGGCTTTGTTCCATAGTTTGTGAAACACTTATCAGATATTGACTCCATGGATGTACCATATGATATTTGATGGTGCCATCTTAATAGCACAATTAAGTTTGTAAAGTTATTTTTCCTCATCTCATTTCTAGAAGTTCTATTATTATTTGTAAAGAACGTAGGCATGCGGTATTAAATCTAGAGGTTCATAATTAGGTCACTTGCTTTTCTGCAGGGCCGATTCTGAGTTTTGGGTTGCCTAAGCCCGTCCCAATTTTGGTTGCCCACTTACAATTAAATATTAAAAAAAAATAAAGGTCTAATTTTTTAATTTTTTTAATGCAAAATCAAGGATATATTGTGTTTTTAGCATGAATTACATAAAAATAAAATAAAATGAAGTAAAATGTAACCTCGATTATGGTGCTTTATAATTAGCATGATTTAACTAAAAGAAATAGCTTCTCATTGCAAGGTGATTTCTGGATATTGGGATTAAAGATTAGAGATTTGTCTTTACACTTTTGGTAGCTAGTGGCCTTTTGTTTTGTTGAGACTGTTTATGACATTGTGTTGCCGGATTAGTAAAAATTTGTTTGTGGTTTTATTTGTACTTTTGTTTGGGATTAATACGTTTACAATTTTTGGAGGAATAAAGAAATAAAATTGATTGTTGAACAACATAATCAAAAGAAGGTGATGGATTTAATTGAGGAAATTCTGACCTCTAGGATTAATATGTTCACAATCAAAGACTAACATAAAAGGCACCGAATAATTCTAAGTAGTAACAATATAACATTAAAATAAGAAACAAACTCAATAATCCTACTTCCTACTCCTACACGCCACTTGCCACAAATGAATTATGAACTTTGTTTCATGCACGTAACTGTTTAATAGTTGGTTATCTATTGTTTATATCTAAATTTGTTGGTACATTGCCAAATGAATAATGATATATATATATATATACTAATAGAAAATTTTCTTTTATGTATAATATATTTTTTTTCTTTCCTATGTATACTATACTTTTTTTTTCTTTTTTTTTTTTTCATTTGGTTGCCCCTAATGGGGGGTTGCCCAAGCCCAAGGGCTTGTGGGGCTTACCCCCCAACCGGCCCTGCTTTTCTGTAATAGAATTTATCATTTTCAAAGTGTACTTGAAATATGGTTAACATGATACTTCACACTAATAAATAAAACACAAGTCATTTAATAAAATAATATGATATAAACTCAAAAATTCATATGAAATTAAGTTATTTTTATATTCATGTTTTTATTAAGTGGAATATCACGTCAACTATACTCTTTTTAAAATTTTGTTTCTCTTTATTGCTTTTGTTTTCTTAGCAATGAGTCTTATTGAT
>BKZX01032812.1:881-11821 GCA_014362285.1 Fagus crenata
AAAATCAACACATAAATATTCTAATTTTTGAAAAGATTCTTTTTACAAAGCATTAATCATAGTTAGTGAAACTTTTTCATTAAATATTATTGTTCACCTAAGAATTTGGTAATAGTTTTATTTCTTTGGATAACTTGTTAAGCTCGAGCTTATTCATAGGAACTTGATTATCATTTTCCTATATACAATGAACACCATAAATAATATTTTTTTACCTTTGTCATCCAAACAAATGAAAATGATATCTATTCCTCTTTCTTACTTAATTTTTGAAATATCCAAATAATGAGAAAGGGTAACCCTTCCACTCATGTCCCCTCTCTTCTCTTTCCCCCCTTATTCTCTATTCTCCTCTCCCTCCAAACATCCCAACAACACAAAGGATCTCAATTCCTTAACCCACTTAACACTAATGGCCTCTTATATAGCTTCTATGTCCTTTATGCCTTTTGTTTTTTGGGCCCATTACAATATATGGAGTACCTGGGAGGAGAGCAAGAATTAAAAAGTACAAATACTACAGCATCCATAACTTTTAGGTCAGCAGATATCTTCAACATGAGAGATTATTATAACAATAATAGCACACTTATATTCATACTATAGATAAGGTATGTAACTATGAAAGTTTAATACTTACATCACAAGCAAATGACTCAGGAAAAGAAAAGGACATTAAAGATCAAATGATCTCAAATTTAAGATAGGGAACTGTCAAGCTTTGAAGCAAACTTCTCCATCACAAACCCATCCTTCCTGGGGATTTTCATCCAAGGCACACTTTGGATGAAGATCAAATTCACACTCATCACAGTAATATGACCAGACATGTCCCTCCTCATCGCACCCATCACATTTAAAAATATTACGGCGAGCAAGCACAAGCTCGTGCTCCTCATGGAGTTTGTGTTTCAACTTCTCAGGCCACCCCTTTGCCATCTCCTCGAATTGTGCCTCAATCTCCTTCAACCGCTCATCAGTAAAAGGATAAGCATCAGCCCCATGAAGCATTATGAGATCTCTAGCTTCTTTCGTGACGGTCCTGCCACTTGGTCCAATGGCTACAACCATGGGAATGCCATTGACCTTGAAAGTACGACTCAAGGATGCCTTCCTTGTGTCGCCAAAGGGAAGCGCTAGCCATGGCATTCCTGAAAAAAATTCATCAAAGGACTCTTGGTCCTTGTCACTAGAGATGAAAATCACTTCAAAAGCATCATCCTTTGCCTTGATCTTGTGGTATGCATCCATAAGTTTTGGTAGAAAGGCACGGCATGGAGGGCACCAATGTGCTGAGAAGTAAAGGAGGATGTTTTTTCCCACTAAATCTGACACTGGAACCTGAAAAAAGGAAAAAATAATATCACATGTTAAACCAATAACTAAACTTCACAACAGTTGGACCAAATCATATGACATAATCCATATGCTATTTTAATATTTGCAAGCAATGAATAAATCTTTGGTTACCTTGACTCCATTTTTCCCAATGACAAAATCTTGGTCTCCTGAAACCAAAATTGACTCCAAGGTTTGAGCTTCCTGTTTTGCCTTCTCAATCTCAGCCAGCTCAACAAACTTTTCTGGGGTGAAAGGGTATGCCAGAATCCCATGTTCCTCAATTTCTTCAGCAACATTGGAGTGAACGGTCTTCCCATCTGGCCCTATAATAACCAAAGTGGGTAGGGCTGAGAGATCAAAGTACCGAGCCAGCTTCTCACAACTCTTGTCCTTGACAGGTAGTGCAAACCAAGGCATGCTTTTGAAGCCTTGATTGAATGATTCCTCATCATCCTCAAGTGGTATCAACACAACCTCAAATTTCTCTCCCTTGGCTTTCAATTTTTCATAAACCTCAACAAGTTTTGGAGTAAAATCCTCGGAAGACTTGTACGAGAACAATGAGAAATACAGACCTACTGTCTTCCCTTCAAGTTCAGAGACAGGCACCTTGTACATTAAGAATAAATACAAATTAGGGGAGATGAATAATATATTTCAAGAAAATTAATAAAATAACGAGCAACATCATAACAATTTACCTTGGTTCCATCAGCTGAAATGACAAAGTCGCGTGAGTGGGATACCAAGATAGTTTTCAAGGACTGATTAGTCCTGGCTGCTTCCTCTTGATCTTTCAAATCTTTGATCTTTTGTTGGGTGAAAGGGTACCCTTCAATTCCATACTCCCTAATGATCTCAACTCCATTATCACACACAACTTTCCCATCTTCATCAAGGATTACAAAGTGGGGTATTCCCCTAACTTGGAACAATTCATCCAAGCGATCACGTGTCTCTGAATCTGAAAATGGGATTGCAAGCCATGGCATCTTGGAGAAGTACCCTTTGAAGGACTCCTCATCTTCATCACCTGACACAAAAATGATCTCAAAATCACCTTTCGGAGAGAGTTCATTGTACACCTCAACTAAAATTGGGGTGAATCGGCGACAGGGGCCACACCATGATGCTGAAAAGTACAAACCCAACTTCTTCCCTTTCAAGCTTTCAATTTTAACCTGAAAATTTCACAATTCAAGAAATGACTCCCCTCTTAACTCATTTCATAACATTCGTAAGAGTACAATGCTTGACATCTGGTCTATGGAACAATTCATCCAATCAAAAGGCATATTTAATGATCATTAAATTAATTTTAACAAATTCACAATTTTAATACCCATACATCCAGCCACTCACACTCCATTGAGTCCATCATTGGTTTTGATAAAATAACAGATGACACATGATATTTTACAGACTCCATTGGTATATAAACCGAAAATTCTTCTTCTTAATTTTTTTCTCCCATTAACCTGTTGGCAAAAGCTTCCCCATTTGTTAAATTTGCATTCCATTATTCCATATAAACTTATTGAACTTCTAATCGTTTTTTTCTTTCCAAACATCATCACGAGAAGGTTATGTATCAATAATCAATAGGAACAGAGACCTGCAGGAACTACTAAACTGAGAAATGTGATATACATGTACCCACATACACAAAAATAAATTAATGCAGCAATATTATGTGATATCATTGGAAAAAAAGAAATGAGGTGGTCCATAGTGCTGATCCTGAGGGGCTTATTGATCCAAGACAGATTGCAGATCAAATCCAAAAATCTTATCTTGACCATTGCCAGGCATGGGATTTCAAGATTTTTGATAGAGGCAGATTGCTTGGTTGGGCTCCCCTTACTCCTCCACATATTAAACTTAATTTTGATGCAGCTATTGGTGAGGGTGTTGCTGGTTTGGCTGTGGTTTGCAGGGATCATATGGCAAAGCTTCTTTTTATATGGATTGATTTAATTAAGCTGGATGACCCTCTTATGACTGAAGCTAATGCTGCTCTTCTAGCTGCTAGAAAAGCTACAGAAGTGGGGTTCCAATCGGTGAATGTGGAAGGTGATTCACTCAAGGTGATCCAAGCTATCCAAGGTATCCTAAAAGCATATATTTGGTCTATAGATAATGTAATATTTGATATTAGATCCCTTCTCTCAAAAATTTCTTTTTGGAATGCTTCCCATGTATTTAGGGAGTTAAACACTGCTGCCCATTCTGTTGCTAGATGGGCTTTATCTTTTCATTGCTCGGGAACTATCCCAATCTCCTCCATTCTTTCCTGATTGGACTGAAGGGGCTAGTTCCTCTGCTTTTGAGGGCTTTTAAGCTCTGTTTCTCTCTTTGGTTTATAAAGTAAGTTTATTCATCCAAAAAAAATACAAATTACTTGCAATTTAACCCAAAAGAGAGAGAGATAGAAAACTAAGAAAGCATTATAAAATACAGGGGTCTACTAAACATGTAAAGATCTTCACAAAAAAGAAGTATATATATATATACACACAATAAAAATATTCAAAACTCTGCAGGGTGTCATCGAAGAACTAAGTAAGATCAGAAAATATCCAAATTTCTCAAATAGTCTCCACAAATTTTTGTTTTTTAAATGAGTATGAAATTAATACCCGTCAAAATTATAAATGATAAGAACCAAGGCAACTCATCAAAATAACTCTACAATCATTCATCAAAAAATAAAAACAAAAACTCTGCAATCAAAAGCATGAACTGATTATAAGCTAAATTTACTTCTTACATAGTAAAATAAAACCAACAATCAAAGTTAACAAAAACTCTCTCTCTCTCTCTCTCTCTCTCTCTTCACATACCATATTTTCCCAAGGAAATTGACAAGAAAGTCTCATCAATCAAATTTCTTTTCTGAATGAAACAACCCAAAATGCCTACATGCCCATCAATCAATATCCTTAAACAAAAAGAGAAAAAAACCAAAAACTTACCTGATCATCGTTGTTGCGGACAAGAAAGTCCCTCTTAGAAGAAGAGAGGATCGAACGAAAGTCGTGATCTTCACTGTCGATTACTATATCGGTAACGTTTTCTTCACCACCCGCCATTTCTTTCTTTCCTCAGTTATTGTGTGAAGAGTGACAAACTAAATGAAAAGCTCAGAAGTCTATATTATTCTTCTTCTTCTTAGTCTTTTGCTTATTTGGATTCTTTGCGTGAGGGAATTTTTAAGGAAATTTGGTATTTATAGAAGTTCCGGAATAAACAAATTCTCGAATCTTCTTACTTAGTAAGCAAGGCCTCGAATAACTTTCTTACATTTACTTATATTAAGAAAATGTAACCGACTTTTATTTGGCTTGCTTAACAATGTACTATGATTTCTTTTCGCTTAAGTTTAGTTTTTTTTTTTTTTTTTGAGGTTGTGAAGTTTCTATAATGATTTCTTCCCTATATAGTAATCTAAAAGGTAAAAACTTTACCGGCCCGTCTATTTCTTTAATGATAAATTAACTAACACATATGAGTGGGTGAACCTCAAGTCATGAACCACTTAAAATACTCATTACGAAATTCTCACTATTTGCTGCGCGGTTTGTAGGGACCTCAACAAAAAGGCCAGATGACTGAGGACAGATTTTGATCCAAAGAAAATTGTTTAACAGATTGGACTTGGATTGGAACTGCACCCATATATATGAACAAGACCTAAAGGGAACACTTTTAAAGGCATGGGAAGCTCAAGCTACATCACCATCTCACATATTAACAAGACCAAAATGCCCATCATTCAATTTGCTTAACCAAAACAGAAAAACTCCCATAAATTATTCAATAAAAAAAAATTGACAAATTAGAAATCACCTGATCACCATTGTTGCGGACAAGGAAGTCCCTCTCCGAAGAAGAGACTAGCGAGAGAAAGGCGTGAGCGTCGCCGTTGATTACTATCTCGTTAAAATTTTTTTCATCGCCATTGATTGCTATGTAGGTAACGTTTTCTGCACTGCGATTGAATGCTACGTCGGCAACGTTTTCTGCACTGCTATTGATTACTATCTCGGTAACGTTTTCTGCACTGTCATCGATTGCTATCTCGGTAACGTTTTCTTCAGTAGTCGCCATTTCTATTTTCTCTGACTTCTTGTTGCTGTGATAATAATAGTAATAAAAATGTCAGAGCTAGAGTCTTTGCGTGTTTGGAATCGTTGCTTGGAGATGGAAGACATTCGGTAAGAAAAGTTTCGGAGAAAGAATTCTGGAATGGAATTTTGAAACTTTCTTGGTGAGCAAGAAAAGCCCCCTACTACAGTAGTAGCTCTGCTTAGGATAATTTTGCTAAAAACAAAAACAAAGCTCTGCTTACGATAAACAAACGTGGGGTCATCCGGACGGAATATGATTTCTCAATTTGAAAATATTTTCAATTTGTTCGTGTTTACAAATCAACGCGTTGACCCATTGGATTTTAAAGTCTAAAAATGTTTTAAAAATTCCCGTATTTTTACCTTGTGGGTTGTCAATTAATAATTTTACCTTTTTTTTCAAAAAAATTTATTTATTTATTTATTTTTTAGAAATTTGAATATGGAATGTTTTCTTTGAAAATATTGAAAGGTATCAGTTCAATTATAAGATTCTTAGAGATACTCTTTATTTCTAATGAAACCGATAAAATTAATTCCACCGTTAATATATATTTGGTTTTAAGAGTGTATGATCACGTCATTTAAAAGATGTCATAATTTATATTAAGTTTGCAATATTAATTTGAAGCATAAAATAGATCACTTTCAAATGGAAATGGGGTATTATCTTTGTTTTGTTGATACAATAACAATTTTTTTCACTAGCATTTTTATTTTATTTTATAATTTGATAAGTTATGATAAGAGGAAATCACTTTCATACAAGTCTACCATTAAAATTAAAATGACACCACTTAGGATTAGGATCTTTAAAAGTTTTTAAGGTCTATTGCCTCAAAAAGAAAATCTTAGGGTTTACTACAGAGTTTCCAATTTTTTTTCCATCTATTTTGAAATGAGTATATTGGATTTTACCATATTATTAACATTAAAAAAAAAAAAAAAAAAAATTGACTATGGCCACTTAGGTAGTAGACCTAGTGGTAATCACCCTCTCCAAAAAGTCTCACTCCTCTATAAGGGTGTGGGTTCATTTCCCAAGATCTTTAAAATATACGTATGTGTCAGTGTGTGAATTTAGATTATAATTTCATTCATATATATATATATATATATAAAAGATTGATTATCACTATTTGGATATCTATTTAAATTATTAATGATATAATCTATTCATTTGAAAGGGAAATTGGTTTTTGCTTTTGCACTCAAAGTTTATACCAACTTCCCTCTCCAAGCTAAAGCAGAAGCCTTGAGGCAGGCCGCAAGTATTGTGGTATCCCACAATATTCCACTAGTGTGCTTGGAAAGTGATTGCAAAGTATGCATTGAAGGAATTTTGAATCCAAGTGTTGATGTCCCATGGAGAATTGAAACTCTGATGAATGAAATTAAAGCTATAGTGGAATCTATTCCTTCTGCTTCCTTTAGTTGGGTTCCTAGGAAAGCAAATATGACTGCTCACACCTTTGCTCGATGGGTTTTGACAAATAGGTTTTTGGGTTTTGTTGATGAATCCTCTGCCACTCCTGCTGTTTTGTCTAAAATTATGGAGGATGGCTGCTTTGTATCTTATTATATTTTATTTTATTTTATTATTATTATTTTTTTTCTGATGGTTTTAATAAAGTCTTTCTTTCCATATTAAAAAAAAAAAAAAAAAATCTACTCATTTAAAAATAAATAAATAAGATTTTAAGAACTTCAACTTAAAATTACTTAAGATGTCAATTAATCTTTTATTTTAGAGAACTTCATGGTAAAATTACTTAGATGATATTAATCTTTTTTTTTTTTTTTTTTAACTAAACTATGAAAACATTGTCTATGTAGATAATCTGGCATGGAGCCAATTAAAAAGCAAATGATCTTTCCGCTCAAGCTGTTGATTTTAACCTGTGAGTTTTAAATTCAGTTAATTAGAAAAATATTGTTCATGTGTAAATCATTCCAAGACCTAATATCCAGCTAATATGAACAAAATAATTAATGCTTCTGATTGTGATGGAGATGGTATGAGGTTTTATTAATTTTATTTGACAAGCACATAAATAAAATAAAATAAAATAAAAAATTGGTATATGTTCTTCATTATTGTTGAACCAAGAGTTTGTGTTGGTGTTTCTCTTTTCTCCCTTTCTTCAAAATCAGGACTCTCTCATTCTATCTAACTAGCACGTACCCCGTGCAATACACGGGATTTTTAATTCATAGTTATAATAGTGAAAATGGACAGCGATGGATGTAAAAGAAAAGTTAAAAATGCAATTACTAACATGAAAGGTTATATTGTTATGCTAGCTTTGAGTGTATATGTGTGTGTTTCCTTTATTAATTGAAGCTTTGTTTTGTCCTCTGGATTGCAATTATGTGACATATATATCATGCAAGTAACCGTGAAAGTAAGCTATATAGTAGCATTATAAGAAAAAACATACAACAAATTGCATTTAAATTCTGTGATAATATTTTCAAGATCTGCCTCTGGGCCTTACAATTTAGCCTCAAGCTAGTCAATTTTAGTTGGGCATAGCCCAGCTTCTGTACCAAAATAATAATAATGGGTAGTGTTCCACTGTAAGGGAGTGAACTTTACAAAACGTGTTAAATTGGTATTTTACAAGAAGCGATTTTATCAAATAAATTAGTCCAAAATTATTTTTGAAATAGATTGTCAAATGCTCATTTTTTTTTTTTCTTAAGTTGACAGATGTGCCCCATTCATTCAAAAATCACCTTTTGGAAGCCAAAAATTGGAAACAAAGGCAAATGCAATTTGATAAACTCACACCTCAAGAGGGGAAAAAATAACCTTAGACTGGCCCCCAAAAAAGAAAACAAAAATAAAACTATGATTAGGAGAAGATAAGGATAACATCAAGCAAGTAAAAGTCTAGGCTGATGGCAGTGATTAGTGAATAATCAATCATCAGTAAGTGACCATTAGAAAAGTTGTTTTATGAGATCATACTTAATGTAAATTCTCTCAAAATGTACCCTAATCTCCATACATAATTTAGTAAATTACCACCAAAACCAAGGCTTAGGTAGCCACCAACATAATGATAATGTCAACGAAAAAAGAAAAAACTTTTGGCATCTCAAGTTGACATTCATCTTGGCCAGTTTCGAGTTAAATTACTGAAACATGGCAGATAACGTGTTCAGATCTCAACGTATACCAACCAATCACTTGATTTTATAAGAAAATGAGGAAGATTTGCTAGCGTGAGACAAACAAAAGATTTGAGGTGGGGGATTGTATTAAAGGCGCGGGGGGGGCCGGGATATGATTTGTGTGGGTTAGGCAAGGCCCTAGAGAGAGAGAGAAAGAGAGAGAGGGTTTAAAAAAGAAATTATAAAATTGATTTTTTTTTTCCTTCTAATTTTATGGCATTTTTATATTTTAAATAAATTATTTTAATTTATTTTAAAGCGTTTTAATATCGTTTAATTCACTTGACACGTCGTGTTATTTGATTGGATCACCTAGAACATGTGTCAGGCTTAGTTGGCAATTAACAGACAGGGCTTAACATTTTATAGACGGTATTGCCAAAATCTAAACGAATCGAAACCTCAAGATAGCATATCCAAATTTTCAAATATCAGAGAACAAAATCAAAACTGACCAAACATAGAGGGTGTATAGATAATTTTTGTCTAATTTTTATTTTGAAAACATGGGACAAAATGGGGACAATGAGTAAGTTGAGAAATGATTACGAATGACTATGTGGACCATCTTTGAGCTAGTTCCCATGAGAATATGAAATTACTGATATAGAGATGAATATGGATAATTTAAGAGATTCCATTAAGGAGGGTAGGTTATTCAGGGTTGTATCAATAGGTCCAAATCCAACAAGACTAACAATAAGGGGCTGGGATGAATTCTGTTTGTAGACATTTCTTCAAAAAGTGATTTTAAGCTTGAAAAAAGAACTTTACAAAACATGTTAAATTGGTAATTTATAAGAGGTGATTTTATCAAATAAGTATGTCCAAAAATTTATATTTTTGTTGTAAATGTTGAAAACATTGTGAATAAAATTCATATTCATCGAAAGATGAATTGCCTTTAGTTGGTAGATATGGAAGAGGCAAAGCACCCTCACTATTTAATGGGAGCAAGATTATGTCTCCTCCTACCAATTCTCACACCGCAATTCTCCTACCTAAAAGACAAGTATCTTATGCTTATATATGTGTGAGAGTTATATTATAGTATTGTATAAGATAGAGAAAGAGATTGAGATCAATTGTATTCAACAAGTGTTGAATGTGTGGATGACTACTTGATATAAAGAGAGTTCTCATAATATATTCTCTTTTAATTAAGCTGATAGATGAGCCCCATTGAGAAATCACCTTTTGAAAGACAAAAATTGGAAAAAAAGGCAATTGCAATTTGATAAACTCACACCACAAGAGGGGAAAAAATAAACCTTAAACTGACCTAAGCGGTAAGCCCCCAGAAAACAAAAGAAAAATAAAAGCATAACTATAAGCAAGTCTGATTAGTGAATAATCATAGGCAAGTGACCATTGGGAAAGTTGTTCTATGGGATCATACTTAAAGTAAATTCTCTCAAAATGTACCCTAATCTCCACACACAATTTAGCAATTTACCACTGAAACCAAGGCTTAGGTAGCCACCAACATATTGATAATGTCAACGAAGACAAACACTTTTGGCAGAGCTCAAATTGAAATTAATTTTGGCCGGTTTTGAGTTAAATACTAAGGCATGGCAGATAATGTGTTTAGATCTCAACTTATACCAACCAACCACTTTTTCCTGCACTTAAAATAGAGCTGTGCACATCTATTCCATGCTAGCACTAAATTTAGGCCCCAAGCCCAATTCTGAAGATGAGCTAAGCTACCACCATTACTTGGTGAGATAGGAGGGAGTGTTGTTGAGTCCCACATCGCCGTGGTGTTCCTGGGTTGTGTACTTTATGGCCTCTTTGCCGCTTACATCCCATATTAATGTTTGTCATGAATTTGAGCACATCAAACCCCTCAAACCCTAACCCCTTCTGTGAAATTATTCAGTGCATTAGTGCATTCAATCTACTACACATTCTTTTCAACTTAATTTAACGGTGCAAAATTGGCCCAATTCCACATATTGACCACCAGGAAAATAGGATGGAACTTGGTTAAAATGCTTTACCCAAGCAATTCAAGGTGCTCTCCAATATGCATTTAAATTCATAAGAAATTTAAAATTTTACTTTGGACCTCTCAGCCGGATGACATATTGACATTCAAAGATCAATAAACAATGCAAGAAGTTCTCTAAAAAAATTTCCAGTGCACTGACATTTAAATATCACTATTTTGCAGGAATTTCATTTGAACTTCATCTAAATCAGCAGGTAGCTAAGGCCCAGGTCTGTTTCAGGTAGAAAATAAGACTTAGCATATAAGAATTCACTTCACAAGGATAATAGATT
>BKZX01032814.1:0-17735 GCA_014362285.1 Fagus crenata
TAAACTACACCGATTACTTGGAAGATAGAAAAAATGGGTCATCTTCATTATTTATTTGGAAAGTAACCATTTTAAGAATTCAAAACTCGAAACCAACCAACGAACTCAATCAGAAGAAATGGGAAGACAAAAGCCGTTCCGTCTCAGTCTAACAAAATAAATACCTTAAATAATGGAAGGAGAAAAACATACCATTTAAAGGGAAGTAATGTTAGAGTCACTATCAATTTTATTATATAAAACTTACAAACTGATGTGCTAGTCTAGGTAGACAATAGACCTCAGCCAATTATAATTAAAGTGCCGCTTGAATAAGAATTTCTTTTCGTTTATCAAAATAACAAATTATTAGTTTTGAACGAGAAGCATGAATGGATAAAATAAAAGGGGCTTCCCTAGCAAAGGCTGATGTAGGGCCTTGAGAAAACAGGATAGCAAAAAAAGTCATCTTTGTCTCTTTTTTTCCTATTTTTCCTATTTTTCTTTGGTACATGTAGATCGGGTCGAGTCTAGAGGCGGAGCTCTGTGTGTTTTTTTTTTTTTTTTAATAGTCCTATACCTAGCCCTGTTTAAATTTCAATCACAATCCCAACCCTAGCCCAGTCCAATTCACTACACTACAAGAAATTTAGTCTTTAGCGATGACACAAAGTCATCGCTAATACTCTAAAAGTTGTCACTAATTATTATTAGCGATGACAAAGTCGTTGCTAATCGTTATTGCTATTGCTCCGTCACTAGAAGAAATTCAGCAACGACATTTTGTTGTTTCTATTATAATACCATCAACGACGACATTTTTGTCGCTAATAGTAACAATCGTTGTTGCAAATAACTTAAGACTATTAATAAATAAATCGTCACTGATACGTCACTATTTGCGACGACAAATATGTCGTTGCTGATTGTAGTATAACAGTATGTAAATATCAGCGATGGCACAATGTCGTCGCTATTTACTTTTTTCATTTTTTTAGATTTTTTTTTATAGTTTTCATTCTGCTTTTTACATGAATATTAAGCACACATTCATACATCATCATACAACAATTCAATAAACAAATAGTCATAAATTCATTACATCTATTAAATCGACACATAGAATAAAAGAAAAATAATACTCAAGTCCAATCTATTGTATACAAAGTTTAAATTTTACACTATTCTCAATCACATTAAAACATAGTCTTATCAACTAACTAATTAAATGTCTTCATGAGAAATATATAGACTTGAAACTTGTTGTATTGGGATGGATCTCCCCTCGATATGTGGGTCATGACACGAAACATTTCTTCCTCCCGAAGTAAAAAACAAAACCCAATATAAAGGTTACCAAAATAGATGACAATGCTTACTAAATAACTTCTAAAAAGCAAACACAAATACAAAGATCATAAAAAGATAGACAAACAAACCGAAAAAATTAACATGACATAGACCTCTCTAATATCCTAACCTAATCACAACACATCATTTTATAAGAGTTAAACATTAGGTAGCAATAATGTCACGTCCCAAACATGACAGAGTCTAGCGCATGAGAAGACTACAATCCAAATACCTGTAAATTTTTCTCCAACCATTAATTAAATATATGTCAACCTAGAATATCAGAAAATCCATTTTAAAAGTTCCAGTACACTAATCCATAAGGTTCAAACATTAAGCCATTTACATATATGTGTATGTCCCCAAAATAAGTCAAAGCTCTATAACTATCACTTTGACCACTGACCACAAAAGAATGGAGGTCTGTGCATAATTACATATCAATATTTCTATACAAAAATATCTATTAGGATGTGCAACCTCAGCAACAACTCTGGGTCTAACACATCTAAGGTTGACCACTGATTTCACTGTTAGCTCATTAAATAGGAATGAGTTAAAGCCCAGTAAGTAGCATAAACAATAGGGGTAGGGGAAATGCAAGTGTCATGATACCCAACATTGTACAAAACATGCTATATATCTGATGCAAAAAGGACCACATCACCAAAAGAATTCATATCAATGTTCCTATATATGTAATGTTCTATATATGTTCTTTTGGTATTGCATGCCATATGTTCTACCATTACTTTCTTGCATCCAAGTCTTATCCATCTCAATGTTCCTATCACAAAAATTCAAGAAGATGAAAAGAGAGAAAATTCAATTGTTATCATGCTGACTAACTTTCATTTATATCATGCATTCATTATATTATTATCAAGAAACCTAATTTATAGTGCTAAATTTTTCAAAGATCTTGCATGAAGTTAGTATCAATAAATAGATTGATGGACAAACATACAAAACTAATGCTAATTATGCTAGCATTCAAGGTTAGTAGGCCAAATTGCATATGTATGCTTCATGTGATCCCTGAACTAGCTAATATTAGTGGACTTGGTAATGAACTAGTTAAAGTAGCATATGTATGTTTCATGTGTACTTCAGAAGCTTACCAACTGATATATGAATTCCAATTGTATTGTGGGTTTTACCAGCCTTCCTCAAATAGTTAATTGCTGCAACCATGAAAACATCTCCAGTTACTCAAGAGATTGTAGGTACAAGAAGAGATTTGGAAAACAAAAAGTGACATGCTTAAAAACTAAATGCATGTTATATGTAAAATGAATATCAACGGCCTTATCCAGAAAGTGCTAGCTGTAGCTTATACAAATATAGAAGATGTCCTAAAATTCGTAGATTGGCTTGACATTGAACTCTCATCATTGGTAATTTTCTAAAGCCTTTTGATATAAATATGATTCATTTTTTTGCTAATTGATATAAATATGGTTCTGCTATATTTAAGTAGAGCCATATATATTTACATTGACATCTATTCTTTCTGTTGCTTGGCAACTCTATATTGTAAGTCTCAAGGAGTCAAGGTACCTTAGAAGCCATTGCCCCTATAGGTATATAGATGATAGTTGATCAACATCTAACCAACAGACGAAAACATTGGGCCAGAGTCCAATCATCATCGAGTTTGGTAGATTCACCCTATTTGAACCCCCACCACTTCTCTCTCTTGCATTATTCTTGGTCATTATGGTAATTTTATATGTTAATCTATCATTCCCTAGAGATTAGCAAATTTACACCTAAGATATTATTTCTCCTAAGGGATGCCTAATTATTAGATTTCAGATTTATGAATAGGTGCATCGAATTACATTTAAAGTTTCAAATGAAAATATCTTGAAGATCGTAGATATGTTTGAAAGGATTTAAATTAACATCAATTTAGAAACTAAATCATGTCTATAGAATAATTTTAACTCAATATAATCAGAGTAAGAAAATTAAACTAGAAAACATTAGAACAAACAAAGGTTACATAGTTCATACTTTTCATTTGGGTTTCAAATAACAAAACCAAGGCATGATAAAATTCACCCAAGTAGTATACATGCCAAAAAATATGCACACCAAATTACAACTCAAATCAATGAATCAAATTCAATAATTAATTCCCCAAAGTTCCATTATTTTCAGCTTAACATTAAGCAGATTTCTTCAGATCAGTCATTTTATAAATTTTATTTGGAACACTTAAAGTTATCAAAGTAACTTGAAATTTAACAAGGATGACCTCATATATATGTACAATCTACCACAGAAAATTCAGATCAAGATAACATCTCTAGAACTTATTAAAATTCTCGTCATATGGTAAACACAAATCTGTCCTGACAGATTTAGTGTCTCATAAGAAAATTAATAACTCTTTCAATATCAATCCAAATACTATAATTCTTGATTCTAAACTCAAGCCCTGTGTGTTAACTTTCATTATATTCATATTTTGTATCCAGATTCCACATATATAAATTACTATGAATATTTAATCACTACAAACACAGACACTGTCCATTTGACAGATTTGTAGGATTTTCTTATAAATTCTCAAAAGGTATTCAAATAACCATATTTTCAAGTGAGATTTTAGACACTTATACAAATTACTTTTTACAAAAGTCCCAGAAATTCATACAAATTTATGCTCACTGTAGAAAACAGAAACAGAGGGTATTCTTCATCAAAAACTTAAAAATCACCCATGGTCACACATATACTCATGAACCAAGAAGAATATCAAATACATAAGCAAACCCACATATAAACAAAAAACAAATCATACCCTATTCTAAACCTTGATCAAAATCATAAGCTCTTACCTTAATTGATTATCAATCTTGTTCTTGCTGTGAAAACGGTGATTTCCATGAAGGAAATTCGGATGTAGATGGTGTGAGAGTGTGAGAGAGAATCGGGTGAGAGAGAGCTAGAGAGAACCAAGTGGGAGCAGTAAATATAAGCAGAAAATGAGGTTGGGGTTTTAGTTTAGGGAAAATATAAGCAGAAAATGAGCAAAAAATATATACAAAAATAGTGACTCATCATTATTTGATAAATTACAATCTTGCCCCCATTATTTGGTAAAAAATATAAAATATAAAATTTTAATTTTTTTTTTCTTTTTTTCAAATTTTTATACATATATATATATATATATATATTTTTAACAAAGACTACGGATTTTATCATTTTTATTTTTTATTTTTTAAAAAAACTGAACCTTTTTATAATTCTTTAAACTATGATTAAAATAAATACTAAAATTTAGGATTTTAAAAATGATCACATATCAGCGACGACAAACAATATCGTCACTATAAAGTACTTACAACGACGATCCACAATGTTGTCGCTAAACGGTTAATAAGTTAATATAAAATCCTATATGTTATTATTCTTTTGGTCACATATTAGCGACGACACACAATATCGTTGCTATAAAGTACTTATAGCGACAATTTACAATGTCGTTGCTAAACGGTTAATAACTTAACATAAATCCTATATGTTATTATTATTTTGGTCACGTATCAGTGACGACACACAATATCGTCGCTATAAAGTACTTATAGTGACGATCCAAAATGTTGTCGCTAAACAGTTAATAACTTAATATAAAATCCGATATGTTATTATTATTTTGGTCACGTATCAGCGACGACACATAATATTGTCGCTATAAAGTATATTAGCGATGATTATTTTCGTTGCTAATATAAAATCATATTTGTTATTATTATTTTTGCCACATTTTTGCGACAACACACAATGTCATCACAAATAAATAACAATTAACGACGACTATTATCGTCGCTGATATAAAAAATTAATTTGCAATGCCAATCTTGTCGCTAAAAAGTAATTAGTCGTCGCAAATAAATCTTCCATTTTAACATCTATCGTATTAACAACGACCTATAGCGACGACTTTTTTAAGTCGTCGCTATTGTTAATTTGTTTTGAAAATTAGCGATGACAATATTTTGTTGTCGCTAATGCTTACTTATTAGCAACGATTTTTAGGTCGTCG
This sequence comes from Fagus crenata, assembly GCA_014362285.1. Lineage (NCBI taxonomy): Eukaryota > Viridiplantae > Streptophyta > Magnoliopsida > Fagales > Fagaceae > Fagus > Fagus crenata. The sequence goes on from BKZX01032814.1 coordinate 5,393, forward strand.
CTGAAATTTTGGTCGCTAAAGGCTAAATTTCTTGTAGTATAGTCCAGTAATTCCAATTTAAAACCCAAAATTATATAAACATAAAATTAAGCCCAATAATTCCAATCAAACCCTAACCCAATTAATTCCAATTTCAATATTATCTAAACATAAAATTCCCAATTAATTCCAAATTAAAAAAAAAAACTCAAAATCAATTAATAAAAAACACTCACTGTTTTCATAAAAAAAAAAACACACTGGACTGCCGTGCGTGACCCAGCCGCCACCAGCCAACCCTCACCAGTGGAATGGTCCTCTTCTTCTCCGCGCAGCGCACCTCCGTCGGTCCGCTCGGAACCCCTTTGGTATGGTTTTCTCTCTCTTTCGCTCTTTGACTCTTTCTTCTATGCCTCTATGACTCATGCGGCCTGAGTGCCTGAACTGAAGCCACTCACGAAGTACGGACTGACAGAGATAGACCACAGCCTCAGTGTGATAGTTGAAACCGGCCACCAACTCTCATTCTTTCTTTCTTCTCCGATTCTCCCTTCCTTTATTTCTTTCTTTCTCTCTCTTATTTTCTGATTCTCAGATTCTTTTATTCTTTTATTCTTTTACTTTATTACTTATTTCACTGTTTCTTTTTTTGTTCAGTTTTTTTTTTGTTTTGTTTTTTTGCTCAGTACCTATTTCACTATTTAAGTAATTAGTCAATTAGCAATTTGTTCTTTGTGTCAGTGACTTTGGTTTATTTTAGCCTATTAGTTACTTTTATATTTTAGACTTTTAGTATTTTATTCTTTAATGTGATGTGGGTGGGTGGTGTACTGGTATATGTGTGCGTGTCAACAGTGAATAATTTCATTATTTGTAGTCTTGTGGGGCACGCATTTGATAAGAAAGACACTTTACTTAAAAAATTATCTTTGTGGTTTATAGATTAAAATGTCAAGCCAACCTCAGTTAAAAAAGGCAAGAAATACCCTTTTTTCATACTATAGGAAAGAATCGAAAGATCAATCAACAAGTGAGACCAATTCATCATCTGAGACCAATTCATCATCAAATATTAATGTTCCGATTCCTGATGAGTCGCCTTCTGTTGAACCTCAAATAGTCGAATCCACACAAGTTGATATCTCTTCTTTGGAACGTGACTCGGGATTACGTCTTCCAATATGGTCATATCCCATTAATGAACATGATAATGTTCGAAGAGCATATATCAAATTGAAAGCTTGTCAACCCAATTTAGAGAACTATCCAAAAACACTTGGTAAAATTCAAAAACGTAGATTTAACTATTCTTGGTTCGAAGACTTTCCATGGCTTGAGTATTCAGAATCAAAAGATAAAGCATTTTGTTTTCTATGCTTTCTTTTTGACAAAAATCCACCAAGGTTTCCTAAATTTTCCGTTGAAGGGTTTGATAATTGGAAAAGAGTTAAGAGAGATCAATGTGCATTTGCAAATCATGAAGGGGGTCCTTGTTCCTCACACAATAATGCTATGAACAATTTGGATAGCTTATCGGATCCATCTCTACATATTGATAAATGGATGCAAGTGCAGGATTCAAAACTAGTTTTGCAGAATCGATTGCGACTCAAGACCACGATAGATTGTGTTAAGTGGCTAGCAATGCAAGCATGTGCTTTTAAAGGTCATGATGAATCTTCGGAGTCATCCAATCGTGGAAATTTCGTTGAAATGTTGAAGTATACAACTTCTATAAATGAAAGCATTGCTGAAGTTATTTTGGAAAATGCTCCAGGAAATGCCAAATATACGTCGCCGGACATTCAAAAGAAAATCTTGAATATTCTCGTTACAAGGGTGAGAAATAAGATTCGCGAGGAAATTGGGGATGCCAAATTTTGTATTCTTGTTGATGAAGCACTTGATTAATCTAATAGGGAACAAATGGCTATTGTTTTGAGATTTGTTAATCATGATGGGTTTGTTCAAGAGCGTTTTTTTGATGTTGTGGGTGTTGATGAAACAAGTGCCAAAACTCTTAAAAAAGGGATATGCAATGTTTTTACTCGTCACAATCTTCAAGTTGAAAATATGCAAGGTCAAGGGTATGATGGTGCTAGCAATATGAGAGGTGCATGGAATGGATTACAAGCATTGTTTCTCAAAGATTGTCCATATGCATACTATGTACATTGTTTTGCTCATCAACTACAATTAGCATTAGTTGCGGCTGCTAAAGATGTGCCTGATGTTTGGAAATTTTTTTCAAAGTTGAATTCTATTGTAAACCTTGTTGGTGTTTCTCCCAACCGTCATATGGAGTTAAAAAAATATTAAAGCAGCTGAGTTAGCAGATATGTTAGCTTTTAGAGAACTTGCAACAGGTAAAGGGGCTAATCAAAGTCATTCTTTGCAACGACCAGGAGCTACTCGTTGGGGCTCCCATTTTGGTGCTGTTAGTAAGTTGATTGAAATGTTTACTGCAGCTCAGATAGTTCTTGAAAGTATATATCTAAGAATGGACTGAATAACAATGTATGTGGGGAAGCTAATGGTGCTTATAATTCAACAAAATCATTTAAATTTTGTTTTCTCTTGTTTTTGTTGAATGAAGTTATGGAAATCACTGATAGTCTTTGTCAAGTATTGCAACGCAAATCTCAAGACATCATAAATGCTTTGGATTTAGTCTCGGCTACAAAATGTAATCTTCAAAAGTTGAGACAAGATGGTTGAGATGCTTTCATTGGGGATGTGACATCATTTTGTATTTCAAACAAAATTGATATGCCAGATATGAGTGCTCATTATAAAGAAGGTACTGGTCGTTCTTGTCAACAAAATGATAATATCACAATTGAACATTATTATCGTATTGATCTATTTAATGCTATAATAGATTTTCAATTTTTAGAATTAGATAACAGATTCACAGAGCGGACTACAAGACTCCTTGTGCTTAGCTCAGCTTTAAATCCTGTTGATGGATTTAAATCATTTAAAATAGATGATATTTGTAGTCTTGCTAGTGAATTCTATCCTGGAGATTTCACTAAAGTTGAGATGGGTAATTTGAGAAGACAGTTGAAACTTTTATGAGCATGATGTGTTTCATAACTCCAAATTTCAAAATTTGACTTCTCTTTCTGAATTATGTCGAAGATTGGTTGAAACGGGAAAAGTATCAATCTATCTCTTGATTGATAGATTGGTTCGTCTAGTGTTGACTCTTCCAGTTTCCACGGCAACGACAGAACGAGCATTCTCTGCTATGAAACTTGTAAAAACAACACTTCGGAATAAGATGGAAGATGGGTTTCTTGCAGATTGTTTGGTTATCTACATCGAAAGAGAACTTGCTAGAAATATCGATTCAGATTTGATAATTAATGATTTTTACTCTATCAAGAATCGCAGGGCACCACTTAAGTAGTTTTTTTTTTTTTTTACTTTATTTAGGATAGTATCTATTGTATTTGCATTGCATTATTTATTTATTTATGTATAGAATATATATTGAGGGGTAAGGTTCATTATGTCCCCCCCTGACTAGGTGTATTTTTCTTTCTATTTAATTAAATTTTCTCGTACCGTTGAGATTTACTTACTTGATATTCTAGCCCACCCTAAAATAAATTCCTGGCTTCGCCCCTAGTTGAGTCATAGGTAAACCTAGATCGTGCATACCCATTTTCGGATCGGATGTGCGACTCTGATCTAGTGGATTCGGTTCAAACTGCATCGGGGTGCTAACCTGGCAGTTGGATGGTGCAACACATGGCACTTGGCGTGTGTTAGCACACGAGTATGACTACTGGAATTTTAGTCGGCACATGGAACTCTGATGGTGGAGATTCCAATGGGGTTTGATAGATCGGGTTACGATCTATCATGGTGATGTTTGTTGCTTGATTCGATGCTCGAACACGACAGTTTTTACATGAACACATTCAATTAACTCAAAATTATACAAATTCATATGTCATATCTCTTGCATCATATGAAAATTAAGAAAACAAAATCCCACCCCACACTAAATTATTATTATTATTTTTTAAACATCAAAAACTTTTATTGAGATGACGAAAGACATTAAAAACCAGAACTGGGAAGAGCACTAGTTTGGTTTGAAATGCAAGCAGCTACAAAACTAATAAAAAATGTAAAAGAAAAGAAGAATTCTTCTTGGAATTTTCAATTTCCGATTGAAAATATATAATATATATTAATTAGGTGCTCTTTTTGTGTTTTCATTTTCTATTTTTTAGGGTGGGGATAGCTGGATAGGATAAAAGTTTAATGTGTACAAGGGGCATTGGGTGGAATGCATGTTGTGGATTTGGGCCGTTCTGAAAAGGAAAAAATTAATAAAAACAAAGAGAAGAGAGAGAAAGAAGGATGATTATAGAAAGAGAGTGTGTTTATGAGAGACAAAGAAGGGAAAAGAGAAATCTTGAGAAGAAAACCATCTCCGACCTAATTTTGAGAAGTGTTAAAGTTACTTGACGAGGTCACCCATTTCCACTGCCAATGGCTCCTACTTGATCAGCCTCATCCCAGCTGCACTACCAAGTTCATCTTCATCTAGACCGAGTTTTGTTTTTGAAATTTTTTTTTTTAACATTTGGTGAAGGTGGGTTAACGGAAACAAATGAGGAGGACCTCAGGTGGGCAAAGTGTCAGTTTTTAAATCACGGATAGGTAACTTGTAAATGGGTTAAACCACAAGTGGGTGAAGTGTACTCTCCCATTAAAATTATAAGAAAATAAATTAGAATGCACAAAATAAAAGGAAAATTAAATACAAACCCTCGATCCACCAAGAAGGTAAGGAAGTGGAAGACCTTTGGCATGATTCTTCAACTGGCTGCAAATGTTTGGATTGGAAAAGAAAAAAGAAAGATTTAAAATTATAATAAGGAAGAGAGAAATGCAACTTCACAATATCAGTTTTACTCATTACCCATTTCATCATTGGACTCCAACCTCACGAATTCACTTACAAATGCTGAGAAAATTTGCATTAAGATAATAAACTTTTTTTTTTTTTTTTTTTAAAAAATTAAAAAGTATAAAAAATTAAAAATTTATTTTTTGTTTGGATGGTCAAGATGAAAAGTTAAAAAAACAACTTTCTCCCGTCGGTCTATTGCACAATGCAAAACAACAACCACCAAATCTTAGTCCCGAAATTTTTGGAGTTGGCCAAATGTATACTTTTACACTATTATATTATATTTGAAGTCATACTTTCTATTCTGTTCTTAATTAACATGTCTTTTTGTTTAGAGATGGGTTCAAGTCGCATCCATTTTTAGACTGTAGATTTATAAGGGATCTAACAGTTAAAAAAGGTTAACAACTCATATCCTAATTACAATTTATTTGATTGCCACATTAGTTAACTTAATTAATGAGCATTTATTTTCTCTCTCCTATTAATTACTAAGCATTTAAATAGGAGGGAGACATCAAAGTGGAAAACAAATAAAAAAAAAAAAAAACAATTTTCCAAAAGATAATATACCTGCTATCTAATAAATCTACCATATAAACTATAAACTAAGAAAATGTTGATCTTTTCATATCAAAAATCAAAATTAGTCTCGTTGGACTCTGCATAAAAATGTCTATTTATTTTTTACTTTGGGTAAAATTTAGGTACAGTTCCTTAGGTCAAATAGATTAGGTTCTTAGTTGAATTCAAATACATTAAATTTAAATATTCTTGGAAAAGATAACATTGTTTGTGTTTCATTGGTTAATGTAACCATGTGTTTGAATTCAATTGGGGAATCTAATGTACTTAACCTAAGGAACTGTATCTAAGTTTTACCCTTTTACTTTTCACTATGTTGATATACAGACTCCCAAAAAAATAAAAACAAAATATGAGTGTTGTTCCCCTCAACCTAAATTGTGTTTTCCTACTTTATTAAATCAAAGACTGCGGATCTTTGATGCTGAAAGTGCAGTTTATTTTAACACCATGTGTGGGGTAATAAATTTTTTTTTTCAATCACAAAAAAAATATAAGAGATTTTTGAAGGATTAAAACGTGTCAACAACGTTGTTCTCTTGAGAAATATAAAAGCAGCACTATTGGGCTCTTATAATTTTTATTTTTTTGGTTGCTAATTTGGCTCTTATACGGTTATATACTTTTTTTTTTTTTTTTTTAATAATACAGTTATATACTTATATGTTTTCACCTAAATGTATACATATACAAGATGAATAAAGTTTTACCATTTTCTCAAAAAACCAAAGACTGCGGTGATTGTTTATTTGATTTTGGAAAATTGTTTTTTTTTTTTTTGTTTATTATTTGGTTGCCACTTTGGTGTCTCCTCCTATTTAAATGCTTGGTGTAATTAATAACGGAAAAAAAAAAAATACTCATTTAAATAGGATTTGATTGACAATCAAATACTCATTTAAATAGTTTTTTTTTTCTCATGTATGCCTTCCGTGGCTTATATTGTAGGCCATATATGATGTGAGAGAGTGATGAGTGGAGAAGAAAAGGAAAGAGAGAGATAAAAAAAAAATGTTATAAATGAGGTTAGGTGATGTGGAGGATAATAAATGAACAATGTTTTTTAACCATTGGATCTATTAAAAATCAATGGCTTAATAAGAAATTACTTTGAAAAAGTTATATCGGATCTAACTTGAACCCATCTCTTTTATTTATTATTTCTATTAATTTTATTTTTGATCTTTTTCTATGCTTTTTTCATCTTGATCTATTGCACCTAACCTTAATCCCAATATTTCATCAAATGGCTTTTTCCTATGCATGTAATTATTTCTAACATGTCAGCTTTTGTATTTCAATCACTATAAGAAGAAAGAACTCTTCAAACTCTCTATCCTAAACACAATCCTCTGCTCCTCTTGAAACTTGAAACTCAACTCACAGTGTTCCAATCCCTACTCTCAATCCCACACTTACACTTTTCGAATCTTAGCCTCTCCTTCTAATATTAGGCTCAATCGAACTCCTGAGTCAGACGGATTTCTTAAAATTCCTCGGCTTTCTACGGTTGGCTGAGTTGATTGCTTGGACAGGTATAATTCAAATACCAAAACGACTTTAAAGACCGTTTTTTCTTTTTCTTTTAACTAGTAACATGTGATTGGTTTTTCTTACATATAATACCATCTCTTAAGTTGAAAATGTTTGTAGAAAGTATGAAAAACTGAAAATGCAGGAAGTTTCATCTGTTTTTTACTTTTTTAAGTGTTCCTAATTTTCGTACTTCTTTTGGTTGTGAAGTATGTGAGCATGTTTCCTAAACACCGAGAGGATTTAGAATTTGCAAGCTAATGCTTGTTTGAGGGAAAACCATTGCCACATATGCCTTTATATATCCCTCCATTTCGCCGAGTCCAAGTCAAGCCAAGTATTATCTTCTAACTTCCCCCTGTCCAGTTATGTTAAACGAGAGAAGACAACTGTGACACCCGTAACATAATTTTTTAACTTGGATGAAATTGGTAACTTCTAAGGTTACACCCATTTTTAGTTGAAATTTGTTACAGATTTTTTACCGAAGATTCACACCATCATTCATATGCAACTCACTTAAGCCACCACAACACAGAAAGCAAAACAAGGATGTGAATTTTTCGATGTAAAATTTGGTGATTCTAGCTTTCGTCCTTTTAGTTTATTTTGTTTTCAGAACTACAATTACTATCATCTTGTGCTATGACCTTGAAACAGATACCATGTGATTTGAGGACTTTTGCCAAAAAACAAAAAAAAAAATGCATTTAAAATTTATTTTTTTGCCAACAGTGAAATTCATTTGTAAAAATGGATCTCGTCTTTCCCAAAACAAATTATTCGTATAGGCCCTGTGGTTCAGCTGATGTGGCTATTTTGAAATTTTTTGCTTCCATAAATCACATGTTTGTAAAACAGGATATTCGTTTAAAATTCTTATTCCACCGAGACACTCTATCTTCTTTTCCTTTTTCTTCATTAACCAGATTTCTCTCCTTTTTTTTTTTTAAATCTTCATCTATTCTTCACCTAACAATTTTTTTTTTTTCTTCTCTCTCTCCACTCATTTATTCTCTCTCTCTCTCTGTAGCTTTCTCTATTTATCTTTATCTTTTCCTCTCAAGCTTCCAACTCTAATTCACAATTCTAATCTTACTAACTCTCTTTTCTTTTCTCTAATTTTACCATAAACCCAAATTTCTTCCCTTTCCTAGTTCAAATCTTCTTCTCTTTTCTTTTTCATTTTTCATTTTTTTTTTCTTCTTTCTATCGAAACCCTCTTCTTCTTTCTTTGTTTGCATATTCTTATGTAAATGTGTGGTTGTATCTTGAAGTTCATGATTTTTGCTTTTGCGTGTGTCTAGTGTAGAACAGCGTGTGCCATTGAGTGCACGAGTGTTTGCTACTCCATATTTGTCCAGAGGATTTAAAATCAGTAGTATATAACAATGGTAAGCAAAACACGATTTTCAATCAATCCATGAAAAAATTGCCTCGAGAAGCCAAAAAAGATGAACTCGAGAAATAAAGAGTAGGGCAAGAAGATGAACTAAAGGAAGAAAAAAAGAAGAAATTGAAAGAGCAGAAGTAGAACCTATGGGTTTATAGTGAAACAAGAGAGAAGAGAAAGAAGAAAAGTAAGATAAAAGTAGGTTTTTGCCTTTTTACATTTGAATCTTTATCTCTTCAACAGACAAGATCCAAGTGGACAATTTTTTTTATTATTATTAAATGACCACACTAGTACAGACAGATCAACTCAGTGTACACATGTCTCTTGTTTTCCAAAACCGAGATTCTTGCAAATCTCATCTTACAAATCTCATTTTTGCAAATAATTTTTACAGTCATATTTGCCAAAAAAATGCTTTTTTTTTTTTGGCAAAAACCTTTATGATTTGATATGTGACATTTTAACTCTTATGTGTGTAGATTGTTAATCAACTTAATTACCCTTGACAAAAATCCGACATGGCAAATGTTAGCATCACTTATTGATGCAAACGTAAAAACAAAAAGACATTTATAACCCTCTCGCATTAAGTTTATCTCTCAAAGGCTATCCATCTAACCATCATACCACACAATCTCAAACTAAATAAAACAGATAACATGTAGTGTAAGTTATTAAACCAATATAGCGTATGAAACGTTTTTTTTTTTTTTTTTTGAATTCCTGACTATTCTCTCGATTGTATGAATCTCTCCCATTTCATACATACTGAATATTATAGAAGGAAATCCTTTGAGAGTAGTCTCAAGATACTGACTAGAAGTTTCGAACCTAAAATCTCAAAAAGGATCTCATGGATTTCATGAGACATTAATAATTAAAGGCATATAAAGGGTTAATTATAATTATCAATTTTATTTATTTGGTTAGGTTACATGCAAATTTTTAAAACCTCCCTGTCATATTTTCACAAAGTTTAATTTTTCTAAGAAAAATAAACCAATTAAAAGCTAGTGGATTAAGTTAAGGGATCTTCAAAGTATGTTTAGACTTCAATATATAAATATATATTTAGTACCTTTAAGAGTCATATTTAATTTTAATTTTAGTGAAATAACCAATAGTGTATACCATTTGACACTTTAGAGAGCTTCTCTAATTGTTGAGTATACTTGCATGATTTTTTTAACCATCCAATTGCTAAGTAAATAGTATCATTTATATTGATTGATGTAATTGGGTCATTCTATAATTGGTTTTAGGTGGGACTTCTGGATCTTAGAAGGAAAACTTTAGAGGAAAGTACTGAAATTTTGTAAGTTTGCTTGAAGTAACCTTTATCCTTAATTAATTATAGTTTGCTTAAGATACAATGTGTTCTTTATTAAATATTCCCTTGAATAGATGTGACTTAGTTCCGCAAGCTTGCCCTTGGTAGTGTCCTAACTTCCCATTTGATCGTGTACAAATTTTCCAAGGGAAACTGTTTAGATTTACCAACAACAATTTAGTAAGAAGGAAGTCCAAGCTAGGAACATATTATATTTACGGAATCCAAGTAAGCGATAGAATAAAGGAAATATGTAATAAAAAGTATAAAAAAGATCAAAGATAAATTTTATAAGTTTTCTATTGAAGTGACTTAAAAAAGACCACCCAAAAAAAGAAAAAAAAAAATTCTGTTGTTCTTTTGATTATTAAAGTGTTTGTCAAGCCTCAGACTTATTTACCTTAATGATATAAAGGTTAGGGGCCTATATCTTTGTAAAATTTATCATTATAAGTGTTACCATGTATTTGATTCAGAAGTCCATTGGCAAAATAATAGAATCCATAAAAATTATTCAACTATGCTAGAATAGCAATGAGTAAGTAAAATGATGTAAAACGTGTAAAGAAAAAGAGTGGAAGTTAGGGTTACATAGCTCAGCCTTACTGCAGAAGTCTCAGAGAGAAATCCTTAATGACTACATCTTTAATATGAGATATTCATGTATTAAAATGAATTTCTAGTAAGGTATTTGTAAAAGATTAAGCCTTAGGCTAACCATATATTAATTGAGATTATATGACTTGTATTACAAGTAGACTTTCTTTGCTTGCAAACCAAGTATTAGATTTGACCTTAAATAGGAATGGGCTTTGATATCTTTGACATTCCCCCTCAAACCCAAGCCGTAGGCAGGGGCAGAGCCAAAAATTCAATCTAGGGTGGGTACCTTTTAATCTCAAACTTTAATAGACATAATATAAAAAAAGTCAAAAGCCGATATACATTGTGCATATATATAAAAAAAGAAAATAAAAGAAAAAGTAACAAATAATAAGCTCATTATAGCCTTTTATAATTGATTTCGACATGTTTTCATATTTTGAAACCGTTGCATGATAACTTCATTATCAATGCCACGAAAAATGTTTTTCTCTACGTATACAATCAAACTATTATTCATTCACTGAACACTTATTCAACTACGTAATCAATTCTTCACAATCTTCTTAGCTAAAAATGCCCCTTCTATAGTGGTAGTCACAGCTAGTAAGGTTAATATCATACTCACCAATAAATAAATTAATGGATATACCACATTTTTTTTAGTCTCAACCATTTTTTGAGTAAGGTAAAAAATCCCATTCAGTTTTGAAATTCAATACTACAACGTACATCAAACATATAATTATCAAGTTGATCCTGATTATTCAATTCTTGGAGTTGCATATCTATAATAACATAAAATAGCTCGACGCGATAATGATGTAAGTTTGTTATTTCTTGAGCTTTATGCCTTGATCGCCCTCGAACTTGAAATATATCATTCATATTTGGAACTACTATATCTTTTTTGCTACAAAAAGTAGAAACTTTATCAAGGAAAGAACTCCACCCATTTTCCTTCATTATTTATAGTCATTCCTTGAATATTGAACTAATTTCATAGCATTCACAATATCTTGATCTCTTTTTTGTAATGCTTGTGATAATTCGTTTAAAACTCCTAAAATATATCTCATCAAATGAAGATTAAATACAAATCCAAAATATTGCAATAAATCCAAAAGTAGTTCTACTTCTCCTCTTTGCTTTGAAGTTATACTATCCTCTATTATTATATCAAGCATATCAATTATGGATGAGAACATATCAATCAAAATAATTAGAGTATTGTAATGTGAGCTGCAATGTGTATTGTAGAGAAATTCGATTATCAACATCTAGCTTCTGAGCACTCGCCTTGATTTTAATCCTTTTAGAAGAAGACCTCATTTTCTTCAATTTTCTTTTACTTTTTTTTAGACAAACAAACATTTTCCCTGGGATTGGGAATTGTAGATACACGAATGAGCCCAAAAGTTGAGAGCGAGCACCATTTGTGATTGTCAACACGTAAAGAGAGACCTGCTAACCTCTTCCAGCAGTCAAAATCTTCTCATGGCCTCATCTATAATTCCATCATTCAATCCTGATCCACACGTTTTAAACTTCACTTCTTTTCTTTTTTACCATTTTTTTTTTTCCCTTTTAGGACATTGCATTTTTTTTAGTAACAGTAGTGAAAGATGTTCCTCAACTGATTGATTTTAATAAATCCAATAATACACCAAATTTAACGATTTATTACGTCAGTTATTTTGATTACTGTATAATAAAATTATAGAAGTGATGAGTTTGTGTGAAAGTGGTATACTAATCACAATTTATCAATATTAACACGTTGCGGAAATCTCTCTCTCTCTCTCTCTCTCTCTCTCTCTCTCTATATATATATATATATATTTATATTTGTGTTTTTAACATTGTCAATCTTTAGTGGTTCTTAGGTCTCATGAAATCTATCAAAAATTGGATTTGAAATCTCTAGTTAGCATCACTACAAAAAATCCATGGACTACTGACGTTTTTTCTAGTGGCTGTT
>BKZX01032829.1:0-16838 GCA_014362285.1 Fagus crenata
GCTAGTTCTTTCTTCATTCAAATAAGTTCTTGCTGCCAAAGTTGTGATGTTGAAATTTTATGGAAAGGTTTCACCTATGTTGCTTTGCGAGAAAGAAATTCCAGAGACACAAGTTCCATGGTTGGCTGAAACTTAATTGGGGTTGGAACGTAGGCATGCAAATGCTATTGTTACTACTAGGACAATATCCTGCACAGCCAGTTCATCTGCTGGAAGTAAAAGGCGTGGATCCAATACATCCTTTAGCATTACATCTTGATTAGATGAAGATGGTGATAATGATGAGAGGAAATCTCCTGGATGCCTTCCCATTATTGTTTCTAGTGTCATTACCCCAAAGCTATATGCATCACCTTTTTCAGTCACAATCATACAAATAATAATGCCCATAGTATATATTTGTTTTTATATTTTCTTTTAAGCATGTTGTTCAAGTCTAAACAATAATTAACCTAGGAAGAAGACTTAAATATCTTAAGGCTTGAAGTGTTCACCTAGAGCAACAAAACCATATGTGTCTGCAATTATAGTTTCATTGGACGAATGAGGATTCATAGGAATCAACATATCTAAAGATGATGAAGATGAAATTGGGAGCTCACTTGTATCTCCCAATTAATATTTTCAACATCATGACTCCAAAGTTATAAACTTCACACTTTTCGATCACCACTACTACTCAAGACTAACAAATGTAAAATATCTTTTTTAAAAAATATAAATAAAAAACCATATTCAATTTCAATAGAAAATTACTTTTTTTTTTTTTTTTTCTTTTTCTTACAGCAACAGTTCTGATTGTAATTTAATTAACGGTAAGACTTCGTGCTTTTGTTTGGCCCATGAAGACTTCATTTAGTCTCCATTTCTTTCTAATTATTAATTGTTTGCACGTGAAATTTAAGTTTACCATTATGGATTCTAAAACAGGGAATAACTTTTACTTTTTTTTTTTTTTGATATGCAGGGAATAACTTTTACAATTCTTTCTTGAGGTCAAGCATATATATCATATCTGGGTGAGCCTTTACAACGTGCACACTGATTACAAGGATTCTAGATAAGTGTGGTAAGGACCTATATTTAGTGATGAAAAATACAAGGTACAAATCATAGAGAAATACTTATAAACCACATAGAAGTACATATTTTTTGAGGATTCTATTGTCGTACACAGCATTTTCTTTTTATATAAATTCATCAAACAATATGATACTCAATTTAACAAGCACTTCGTGATTGAGTTTCACTCTCTCCCATCATATTAGTTTCTTGATTCTTCAATTGCCATAGTGAAACTGTACATAAGGGGTTGGCTAGTGGTTTCTTATGAGAAAGAAATTCTTGGGACACCCATTTCATTGTAGGCCGAGACTTTGGTTTGGTGTGTAAGCATGCAAATGCTATGGTAGCAACAAAGAAAATATCGTGTGCAACCAAACGATTTGGAGGTGGCAAGCGTTGGTCTAATATTTCGTTTAACATCACATGTTGGGAAGATGGTGATGATAATGAAGTCAAGAGTTCCCCTGGATGTATTCCCATTAATATTTCTAGCACCACCATTCCAAAGCTATAGACATCACATTTTTCAGTCACCACCATAGTATACGCCAGTTCTGCATAGAAAAAAATTAAAAGAAAACAAAAAGCTATTAAAACAATGTAATATCTTTCTCCTTTGTTTTCTTTTTTAATTTTTAGTTTATTATATTTTTCTTCATGAAGAGTTTGGTCAAAACTTGTCATAAATAAAAATTCCATAAGCTCACTAATTGCTTGCTACCCTAAATAACTCAATTCATATAAAAAAACAAGAAGGTAAACTAGCATGATTATTTGGAAACCCTTTCATGGCTAATTATTTAAAATATAATAAAACTACAGACATAACATTTTTACAACAATTTTACTACAATGCTGAGTTGGCAAGCTGTGAATGGTAAATAATAAAGTGATGTTAGTAGTGGGCTCATATGAAAACTAATAGAAACCTGTCAACTCGGTATTGTTGTAAAATTATTGTGTCTGTAGTACTACTTTTTAAAATAATAGGTGGGAAAGGGGAAAATAAAAGGTATAGTATCAAAACAAACCTGGGGCAATATAACCATAGGTCCCAACAACTAGTGTTTGGTTGGACGAATTAGGATCAAGAAGTTTAGCTATGCCAAAGTCAGAGACAAAAGCCTCCAGCTTAGAGTTCAATAGAATATTGTTGCTGCTTATATCTCGATGAACAATTACTGAGATGCATTCATGATGCATGTAAGATATGGCATGTGCTATGTCTTTGATGATGTTCACTCTTTTTGTCCAATTCAATTCCACAGCCTCAACATCGTTGCTTAGGACACAAAATAGGCTTCCCCTTTCCATGTACTCATAGACCAAAAACATGCATCGTTTATGTAAACAATAACCATGAAGTTTTACAATGTTTCGATGTCGGATTTCTGTTAACATTTTGACCTCATTCTTGAAACTCTTGTCAAAAGTTGGGTCCTCGGCCTCAAAGCGATGAAGCTTTTTCAACGCAACCACTTTGCCGCTAGGCAATTGTGTTTTGTAAACACTACTGTAACCGCCTGTACCAATACAATATTTAATGTCAAAGTCCTCTGTGGCTTCAATGATGTCTTCATATGCAATTTTTCCATCATAATTCCATATTGAGAACAAATCCCCATTTTTTGTTTCCCTTAACTCGGACTGTGTTTTCTTAACCCAACATCGAGAGTGAAAGAAATACCCAAGAAGTAAAAGTGCAATGAAAATGGTGACGATGGGAAGCAAAATTTTTTCTAGGTGCATGGATTGAGAAGATGGAGGGCAAGGAGAAAAACCTTTGATGTCACAACATAAATTCTTGTTGCCGATAAATGTGGCCAATCCAAATTTTTTGAAATCATCCGGGATTCGACCCTCCAATGAATTGTTTGACAAGTTTAAATCATTTATGTTACTGAGAGAAAGGGGAATGTTGCCTGTGAGGTAATTGTAGCTGAGGTCAATATGACTTAGGCGAGGAAGGTCTCCGAATAACTCAGAGGGAATACTTCCCGTAAGGCTGTTATGGCTTAAAAGGCCCAGAATTGAAGGAATTGATCCTGTAAGATTGTTATAACTCAGATCTAAGAAATAAAGATTCTTTAATTTTCCCAATTCATCGGGGATGGGACCACTGATTGAATTATTTGAAATTTTAAACACCTCTAATTGAGTGAGGTTTGTAATTGAAGGAGACAATTCACCTGTAAGATTATTCTGGGAAAGAGAAAGGAATGTGAGTTTCGAAAGAGTACCTATCTCTTGTGGGATGCTTCCCCGGAGTCCAGTATTCTTAAGGCCAAGACTGACTAAATTTGGGAAGGAAGAGAAGTTGAATTTTTTGACCTTATCTCCCAGATCGACCCCATACATGATAATCCCTATGACGCTTCGGCCATCATTGCATTTGATTGATGTAAGCTCCTCGCAATAACTGAAGGAGGTATAATTGAAGGAGTAGTCACTCCACCACCCACTCTCCATGAGAGCCTTCGCTTCTTGTTCTAGTGCGGATGATGATACAGATGCTGCCACAAAGCCAGGTGCAATAACAACCATATTTGTGTCCTGCATGAACATACAAATCACCCATGCTACTACCAGAATGGAAATGGAAACGGTGTGTGCCATGTTGAAGTGTATATTTGATTGACGAGTGCAATGGTAAATGCTCTATTTTTATAGCCACAACTCAAGACATTTATAATAAGTGAGATACATGTAGAGAGTGCGCAGTGAGTAAAGTACTTATAGGGAGGTGTCGTTGGAGGTCTCACCTTGACTAAAAGCACTCAATGGTAAATGCTCTATTTTTATATTTCCACATTGTGTTGTTGGAGGTGTCGTCACAAAGAATCTTAAAGCTAGCGGTGCAATTATAGGGAGGGCCACCAGAGGCCCACACGGTGTTTTAGTCTTAACTCTTGAGTGCTTTTAGTCAAGGTGAGACTTGACCATAAACAAATTCCACTGCAATATTTTGGGTGAGATTCATGAACTTTGATTCCTCTATGCCGTGGCCCTCTGTGGCTGTGTACTCTCAACATAACTTACCTGGATTTGTATCAGACCGGGTGCAATAACCATATTTATTTTTCATTTTTTAAGTTGTTTTAGAAGTTGGGTCCCTAAAAATTAAATTGAGAGTAAATCAGGATATATTGTCTTTTTTGAATCATATTGAAGTGCAGAAAAGTTGAATTTATCCTTGAAATTTCTTCATTATCATTATGCAAATATTTCCGCGTTGTACTGTCGTTGAATGACTAGTAGCTAAGCTTGGCTGTATATCTATTTGCCCCACACGGTGTTTTCTTTTGACTTTTCAGGAAACCAGACAGAAATATTGTCTTTTTGAATCGAATTGAAGAGTGCGAACTACTTGCAACCAATAAATTAATTGGTGGATTCATATAGCAAAGACTTCACTCTTTAGAAGTCATGGTCCTCTGATTTTTCTGTTAATAAAAGTTATTACTGGAATGGCGACTTATCAAGGCAGGGGAAACAGCCATGCAAATGCAATGGGGACCAAATTAACTTACCTTCCCAATCATGGGTCAGCTCTTATTAACTTTAAGTCAAGATTCTATAACTGTCAAATAAATGTTGCGAGCCTGATTTTATCATTTTTGAATAAATATTGCGCATCTAATTGCTTTTTTGGATGAATATTGTTGTCAATGTCACATCTTGCCCCTACTAAAGCAGCTACTTTTCTATTGCATTGGTCCCTTGCAAGACTTTGCTGTAGCATAGACCCACTCGAGTTAATATGGATTCTAAGTTCTAATGGAAAATTGGTTAATATTCCGAGATAATTAATGTTTGTTCACTTTATATACATTGGATCTTATAATAAACATAATTAGTAGGTTCCACTTCTATGTGAGAGGAAGGAACATTTTTTATCCGGAGTCGGCTTGTGAATTGTGAACAAAAGACAAAAATTAAATAAATAAACAAAACACACACAAAAGAAAAAGAAAAAAGAATTGTACATGTTAACCTTGACCATTACATTTTGGTGCTATATATCACTCACTCACATGATAAAATATTGGTTAAAATATACAAAACCCCATTGTAGTTTCTTCTTAAAATATGAATTCTCATTGTGATTTTAAGTATAACATTCAAAAACTATTCTTTAGATTTTGTCAAATTGTCTGTAGTGTCAAATATGTCATTGTATGATATTCTGTAATCATAATTTGACATTGATGACACATCTCCACACTTTTAGTTTTTGCATAAGTTGAATATTCTCATCCTTACTTTTGAGTAGAAATGCATAACTGAAGAACAAGATGAAATCGATTAGTGGTTGCAGGAGTGTGGTTGTGGTAAGTGTAAAGTAAGGAGGTAAATCGAGTTCAACCCGATAACCATTTGTTGCAATAAGTGAATATGATGGGCATAAATGTATAATATTGCTTGAAATTTAGTGGGATATTAACCTTCCAAGTTGTAATCATACATCAATGAAAGTTATTGGAACCAGAGGTGCCTACTAAGAGATTTTTATGGGAGAAATCCAAGTATGCGAAGCTTGTCAAATTTCCAAGTTGGCAAGGTATCCTTCCACTAATAACATGGCATCTATAAAAAGCAAAACTATGAGCTACATACAATTTAATTCTAAGTGGAAGCTCATGGTACACAGATTTCCTATTTCTGTTTTATTAATTGATCATTTATTTTTAGTTTCTACAAGAACTAACTTATTTCTAAACTCCATCCCATGGGATTTGCAAAACTTGGGGAAGGAGTGATACTACTTCTAGGGAGTACATAAAATCCATGATCAATTAGTTATTTCTTTATTCAAATAAGTTCTTCCTGCCAAAGTTGTGATATTGAAATTTCATGGAAAGGTTTCTTCAATGTTGCTTTGCGAGAAAGAAATTCATGAGATACACGTTCCATGGTTGGCCGGAACTTGGGGTGGGAACGTAATCATGCAAATGCTATTGTCACTACAAGGACAATATCCTGCCCAATCGGTTCATCTGCTGGAAGCAAAAGGCGTGGATCCAATACATCCTTTAGCAATACATCTTGATTTGATGAAGACAATGATAATTATGAAAGGAAATCTCCTGGATGCCTTCCCATGAAATTGTGAGCTCCCCTCCCCTGTATCTCTCAATTAATATTTTCAACATAACTCCAAAGTTATAAACATCACATTTTTTTATCACCATTATTGCTCAAGACTAGCAAATGTAAAATATCTTTTTTTTAAAAAAAAAAAAAAAAAAAAACCATATTCAAGTTCAATTGAAAATTACTTATTTCTTACAGCAACACTATTACTGATTTGTAATTTAATTAACGAGAAGACTTCATGCTTTTGTTTGGCCCACGAAGACTTCATTTAGTCTTTATTTCTTTCTTATTAATTATTAATTGTTTACCCGTTACATTTAAATTTACCATTATGGATTGTAAAACATGGAATAACTTTTACGATTCTCTCTTGACATCAAACATATATATGGATGAGACTTTTCAATGTGCACAATGATTACAAGGATTCTAAATATGTGTGGTAAGGACCTATATTTAATGATGGAAAGTAATTGTTACAAATCATAAAGAAATACATATAAACCATATAGAAGTACATTATTTTTAGAGCATTGTTATTGTCGTACACAATATTTTCTTTGTATATATATTCATCAAACAATATGATACTCAATTTAACAACAAACACTTCATGATTGAGTTTCACTCTCTCCCATCATAAAAGTTTCTTGATTCTTCCGTTGCGATAGTGAAACTGTACATAAGGGGTTGGCTAGTGGTTTCTTACGAGAAAGAAATTCTTGGCACACCCATTGCATTGCAGGCCGAGACTTTGGTTTGGTGCGTAAGCATGCAAATGCTATGGTAGCGACAAAGAAAGTATCATGTGCAACCAAATGATTTGGAGGTGGCAAACGTTGGTCTAATATTTTGCTTAACATCACATGTTGGGAAGATGACAATGATAATGAAGTTAAGAGTTCCCTTGGATGTATTCCCATTAATATTTCTAGCACCACCATTCCAAAGCTATAGACATCACAATTTTTAGTCACGACTATAGTATACGCCAGTTCTGCATGGAAAAAAAAAAAAAAAAAAACCTAAAAGCTATTAAAAAATGTAATATCTTTCTTGTTTGTTTTCATGAAGTGATTGGTCAAAACTTGTCATGAATAACTCAATTCATATAAAAAATAAGAAGGTAAACTAGCATGATTATTTGGAAAGCCTTACATGGCTAACCATTTGAAATATAATAAAATTACAGACACAACACATTCATAAAAATTTCACAACAATGTTCAGTTGGTAAGTTATGAATGGTAAATAACAAAGTGATGTTAGTGGTAGACCCAGATGAGAACTAACAAAAACCTACCAATTCAGTATTATTGTGAAATTGTTTTCTGTAATACTACTCTTTTAAATAATAGGAGGGAAATGGGAAATAAAAGGTATAGTAGCAAAACAAACCTAGGGCAATATAGCCATAGGTCCCAACAACTATTGTTTGGTTGGACGAATCAGGATCCAGAAGTTTGGTTGTGCCAAAGTCAGAGATAAAAGCCTCTAGCTTAGAGTTCAATAGAATATTGTTGCTGCTTATATCTTGATGAACAATTACTGGGGTGCATTCATGATGTATGTAAGGTATGACATGTGTTATGTCTTTGATGATATTCACTCTTTTTATCCAATTTAATTCGTCGGGGATGGGACCATTGATTAGATTATTGGAAATGTAAAACGCCTCTAATTGAGTGAGGTTTGTAATTGAAGGAGACAATTCACCTGTAAGATTATTCCAAGAAAGATAAAGGGATGTGAGTTTCGTCTTTGTCCTAAGAGGTCCTTAGATGGTTTAATTATAG
This sequence comes from Fagus crenata, assembly GCA_014362285.1. Lineage (NCBI taxonomy): Eukaryota > Viridiplantae > Streptophyta > Magnoliopsida > Fagales > Fagaceae > Fagus > Fagus crenata. Next base: position 7,959 of record BKZX01032829.1, read on the forward strand.
GGACAAAAGAGCCCCACACGGTGCTTTAGTCTTTTCGTTCCGACACCCACTAAATACTATATATATATTGAATGCCAACGACATGTAAATTCTACATCAAGAACAAACGGCATGTAATAACTTTCTACTATATCTAGAATTACGAGCCATCTCAAAAATTGAAATAATCTAGAAATAAAAAGAATATGAGAAAAAGAAGAATGAAGAATAAAATCTTCTTGAGTTATTAGACATCAGATTTTTAAAATCTAATATTATCAATTTATATATTTTGTTATATCCATATATAACTAAAGACACCTATAATATATGAGATACGCATCTAGAACTAATGAGTGTTATTAAGATGAAGATTGTTCCTTTAATGATTGCGACAATTTTAATTTTTATTTATTATTGACTTTGAAAGAATACCAGCGTGATTCTCACGAAATATTGTCATTTTGAATCGAATTGAAGTGCAGAAGTTAATCGCTATCAACTTGGAAGATTTTCTTGAAATCATCGGCACGAAACTTTTTTGGAATTTTCCTCATAATGCAATTGAGGGGAACATTCCCACATTGCACTGTGGTTAGATGACTATATTATTGTGGGTTCCAGTTAATTCAACTGGTAAAATCTCTTATCGTCGAGTAAGGGAATTGGATTCAAATCCCGCTTATACCAAAAAACCAATTAGTGTCTTGACCTGATGGTTAGAGCAATCATCATGGTGCAGACGCCATAGGTTCAAATATTATTGAAAATGTCAAAAAAGGAAAAGAAAAAGAGAGATGAGTATTTTACTTTAGCTCTATCTAGCAGATTTTTCTTTATCTTTGCATGGTTATAATTAATTATTTATTTATTCATTTTTTTAATATTATTCACTAATCGGTGTGGGTTGATGGCTAAGCTTGTCATTTTAAAGGACATGAAAATTAAAATACATATAGTAACCAAGTAGATTAATTGGTGGATTCTCATATAGAAAGTACTGATCACTCACTAGAAGTTATGGTCGACCTATCCACTCAGCATTTAGCCCAGTGATGTCCCACCGTCCCTTTGATCCACATTCCTCTATGAGACTGTGGATTTGATCCTCCATATTTACAAATTAGAATTAGGCTAAAGTGAAATTTATTTTGACACTTAATTAAAGAGTGCCCTAAAAAAAGAAATCAAAGTCAACCTTTCATTTTTCTGTCAATTTTATTGGAGTGGCGACTTATCAAAGCAGGGGAAACAGCCATGCAAATGCACTAAGGACCAAACTCATCTAGCCCTAAGCATGGGTTAACTATTTTTAACTCAAAGTCAAGATTCTATAACTGTCAAATAAATCTTGCGAGACTGATTTTCCCATTTTGGATAAATATTGCGCATCTGATTATTTATTTTGGATGAATATCGGTTCCCTTGCAAGACTTTGCTATAGCATATAGAGTATAGACCCAATCGAGTTAATATGACTTCCAAGTTCTGATGGAATGTTATTCAATATCCGAAAAAATTAATCTTTGTTTCTTTTATATATATGGATTTTGGATCCTACAAAAAGTTTAAGGCCAAATTACAAATTACACTCTTTATGTTTGGTCAAAATTCAATTCAGTCCTCTAAGTTTGGTTTTGTTTTTATTCCAATTCTCTATGAACTCTGTCCATTTGTTGCTGTTAAATGTTTCTTTTATTTTTAATTTTTTTAATTAAAAAATCCTGAAAATGATTTCTGAATTCATAAATAAAAAATTGAATAATATGAAGAACACTAACCCAACAACAAGCCAAAAAAAAAAAAAAAAATTTGTGTTTCAAATCTGTAAAACCGCAACACCAACAACGTAAATCTGAAAATATGCCCAAAACAACAAGAAACAATGAAAATCCATAGATCTATAAACAATCCAAACAACAAGGAAAAGGTTTTACAAGTCTTTCTTGATGTCAAGCATATATATATGGATGAGCAGTTCCAACCTCCAAAATGCCTACTAGGATTCTAGATATGTGCTAAGTACCTATATTTCATGTTGCAAATTACATGCTATAAATCATAAAGAACAATATATAAACCATACTGAATTAATGATTCTTATAGCATTGTTATTTATTGTACACAACATTTTCTTTTCATGAGTTTATCAAACAATATGACACTCATCTTAATAACAAGCACTTTATGATTGAGTTTTACTATCTCCCATCATATAAGTTTCTTGGTTCTTCAATTGCCATAGTGAAATTGTATGTAAGGGATTGGCTAGTGGTTTCCTATGAGAACGAAATTCTTGGGACACCCATTTCATGGTAGGCCGAGACTTTGCTTTGGTGTGTAAGCATGCAAATGCTATAGTAGCAACAAAGAAAATATCTTGTGCAACCATAGGATTTGGAGGTGGCAAGCGTTGGTCTAAAATTTTGCTTAACATCACATGTTGAGTAGATGATGATGATAATGAAGTCAAGAGTTCCCCTGGATGTATTCCCATTAATATTTCTAGCACCACCACTCCAAAGCTCTAGAAATCACATTTTTCAGTCACTGCCATAGTATATGCAAGTTCTGGATAGAAAAAAGGAAAAGAAAATTAAAATCTATTAAAGAAAATGTAAAATATTTATCTTTTCATTTCTTTTTTAAATTTTATTTTTGTATATCTTTTCTTCACAAAGAGGTTGGTCAAAACTTATCATTGCATACAAGTTCCATAATAAAAGTGATTGCTTGCTACCATGCATGCATGATTTAATTCATATATCAAACAGGAAGGTAGATTAGCATGATTATTTTGAAAGCCCTATACATTGCTAACCTTTAATAATAATAAGCAAGAAATGGGAAAGATAAAAAATATAGTACCAAAATAATAATTCACCTGGGGCAATATAGCCGTAGGTCCCAACAACTAGTGTTTGGTTTGAAGAATCGGGATCAAGGAGTTTAGCTGTGCCAAAGTCGGAGACAAAAGCCTCTAGATTAGAATTCAGTAAAATATTGTTGCTGCTAATATCTCGATGAACAATTGTTGGGACACATTCATGATGCATGTAAGATATGGCATGTGCTATGGCTTTGATAATGTCCACCCTTTTTGTCCAATCCAATTCCACTACCTCAATATCGTTGCTTAGGACACAAAATAGGCTTCCTTTTTCCAAGTACTCATAGACCAAAAACATGCATCTTTTATGCAAACAATAGCCATGAAGTTTAACAATGTTTCGATGTCGGATTTCTGTTAACATTTTGACCTCGTTCTTGAAACACTTGTCAAAAGTTGGGTCCTCAGCCTCAAAGCGATGAAGTTTTTTCAACGCAATCACATTGCCGCTAGGCAACTGTGCTTTGTAAACACTACCATAACCTCCGGTTCCAAAACAATATCTAATGTCAAAGTCCTCTGTGACTTTAATGATGTCTTCATATGCAATTTTTCCATCATAATTCCATATTGAGAACATGTCCCCATTTTTTGTTCCCGTTGACTCGGATTGTGTTTTCCTAACTCAGCATCAAGAATGGAAAAAATACCCGAGAAGTAAAAGTATAAAGAAGACAGCGAGGGGAACAAAAATTTTTACTTGGCGCATGGTTTGAGAAGATGGAGGGCAAGGAGGAAATCCTTTGATGTCGCCACAAAGATTCTTGTTGCCCATAAATCTGTCGAATCCATATTTTTGGAAATTTTCGGGGATTCGACCCTCCAAAGAATTGTATATCAAGTTAAAAACATTTATTTTAACTAGAGAAAGGGGAATGTTTCCTGTGAGATTATTGAAGCTGAGGTCAATATTGTATAGGGATTTATGAAGGTCTCCGATCCGAGAGGGAATACTTCCATTTATGTAGTTATGGCTTAAAGACAAGGACTTTAAAAAAGAGCAATTAAGTATAGTGGAAGGGATTTGGCCAACAATTTGATTATTGCTGAGGTTCAAATAAATCAAATGCTTCATGTTGCCTATTTTTGGGGGAATGTAATCGCTGATTTGGTTTGAATCAAGATACAATTCTGTCAAATTCCTTAGCATTACAATTTCTAATATAGAACCATTTATCTCATTAAAAGACAAATCTAACAATTGGAGGTTCTTTAAAAGGCCCAGACTTGAAGGAATTGATCCAGTAAGTTTGTTATTAAACAGCTCTAAGCTAAGAAGATTCTTTAAATTTCCCAATTCGTCGGGGATGGAACCACTGATTAGATTTTGGGAAATGTAAAATTTTTCCAATTGAGTGAGGTTTTTCAGTGAAAGTGGCAACTCACCTGTAAGACAATTTTTGGACAGATCAAGGAAGGTGAGCCTCGAAAGGTTACCTATCTCAAGTGGGATGCTCCCTTGTAGTTCATTATTAAAAAGATTAAGACTGACTAAATTTGGAAAGCAAGAGAAGTTGAATTTACTTATCTCATTTCTGAGATGGGACTGAGCCATCTGAATATCTATGACGCTTCCTTGAACATTGCATGTAATTCCATGCCACTTGCAATGACTTTATGTATCGTTGGAATGGTCACTCCACCACCCACTGTCCAGTAGAGCCTTCTTTTCTAGTTCTAGCTCTAATGATTCAGATGCTGCCACAAAGCCAGCTGGAATAACTATATTTGGGAAATGCATGAAAATACAGATCGCCCATGCTACTACCAGCAAGGAAATGGAAACTGAGGGTGCCATGTTGATGTGTATGATTGATGAGTGCAGTTGCAAATGGTGAGTTTATTATGTCCATGGCTCATGTTAGTGTATAAATAGACTTCCTATGTACAAGGCCGGTTCCTAGCTTTGGGTTGTCCAAACTTGTCCCAATTTTGGTTGCCCACCTACTATTTAATATTAAAAAAAATAAAAGTCCAATTTTTGAATTTTTATTTTTTATTTTTTTGTGCAAAATCAAGGTTATATTGTTTTTAGCTTGAATTACGTAAAAATAAAGTAAAAATTGTAAAATGTAACCCCGATTATAGTGCTTTATAATTAGCATGATTCGACTCAAAGAAACAATGTCTCATTGCAAGGTGATTTCTGGATATTGTGATTAAGGATTAGAGATTTGTCCTTGCACTTTTGGTAGCTAGTGGCCTTCTGTTTTGTTGAGACCCAATTTTGTGTTTGTGATATTATGTTGCCAGATTTGTAAATTTTTTTATTTTATTTTTTTATGTATACTAATAGAAAATTTCTTTTATGTATAATAATAATTTTTTTTTTCATTGGTTGCCCCTAAGGGGGGTTGCCCATGCCCAAGGGCTTGTGGGACGTACCCCCAACCGGCCTTGCCTATGTATTGTCCCAACAAAAATATAAGGAGTTAGTCTCCTAGATCTATTATAAATAGGACCTCTATGTATACAATATAACCCACCAACACACACCAAAATGCTGTACTCATCAATATAGTCAAGATGTAGACTCTTGGTTCTTTACCACAGTGGACGTAAGCTATAATGTTGAACCATATAACTTTTGTGTGTACTTTGTCTTTCTTTCTCTAAACCCTAATATCTTTTTTCTTCTCTCTTCACTTTATACTCAACATAGTATCAAAGCTTCAATAATCTTGACAGTTCAGAACACTTAAATAAGTGAGCTACAACTATATGCACTTTTATGAGATTCCTTGAAGGGAAAATATTTTTTCACACCATCAACATCTAATATCACCCAAATGTGGACAATATTATCCACAAAGTGTAGACAATATTTTTCATAAATTTGAACATACTCTTAAAGTGTGGCCAATGTTGTTCACATTTTAAGTGGTGCGAAATGGTGGTGTGAAAACATCAAAGCCTTTCCTTGAATTCATCCTCGAAATTTCGTCATTATTAATCAAGCACTAATAAGTTCAAACCACCTTTTACACCAATTCTTGATACTATTAAAAAAAAATCGGATATGTTTGTAATTTGTGGATATTGATGTCACACTTTTAAGTGGTATAAACTAATATTTATGGTTTGTCGTTTAGTGATTATTTGCCCAACAGTATATAGCGGACTTTCTGATTTCTGAGAAGCTTAGAGACTTCCAAGTGTGAAAACTTACGATTAGTCCAAGATTTATATGACCACTTAATTAAAGGTTCCATACGAGGTCCTTATTAGATTGTGGAATTACAGGGAGAAAAGAGGCCCACACGGTAATTTAGTCTTATGACTAATCGCTCTGATCGACACAACCAAATTATATATTGCATGCGAACGGCATATAAATTCTACATTAGGGATGATGAAGTCACATCGGACGCGGATTTTGTGGGATTATGTCCGTGACATACACATACCTCTATTATAAAAAAAGAAAAAAAGAAAGAAAAAAAAAAGACATACGCATACCTCATTTCATGGTGGAAAGGAAACCATATTTGCTTCTTGTTGATCTAAGAGACGTCAAAGACATACAGATATCTGATTTCATGGTAGAAAGGAAACCATAATCGGTTGTTATTGATCTAAGAGACAAAGAGACAAAACAGAGAGAATTATTCTATATTTTGTATAAACTAAACGTTCCATGGTTGGCCGAAACTTGGTGTGTTGCGTAATTTTTGGATAATACAATAATCTTGAGAACTTTACCAGGAGGTATCTTGATTATCCATCATCAATGGTAGTGGATTTCGCCTGTAAGAAAGATAAGAATTCTTTAAAGGTGGTGGCGATTTACGCCTGATTACCCTCCGAAGGTTAAGTTAGATCTTTTCTTGTTCAAGAAAATAACAGTATATATGCTCTCTAATGAATTCTCGCGCGTACCTTATTCTCTTTGTTTGCTGCTCTATTTATAGTTCGATTTTGCCCCACTTGGGCTTTAACAGCTGTGTGGCTCTCACTTTGAGGATGATATGACTTATGACAGCCTTTATTAAACTGATTTGACATTAGTACATGACGTAGAGGCTGCTGTTTTCGAATTCATTCAATGAATTCGGCTGGGCAGTCACGTGATAAGTGTCTCAAGATATGTGCTCAGTAGGAATCATTAATATCCCACCAACCTCATTTAATGCACCTGGGAGGCCGGTAATATCCACTCTACTTAAGTTGCCCGGTATCCGTTCAACACAAACTACCCGGCTTATGATCTTTCCTTTTTCTCTGATGAAGCTTTGATGTCTCCAGCTCTCAATGAATCTTCCAATGCCACAAAGGAAATCGATGTTGAGTGCCCAGAGCACGGTTTATGAACCAATTCATGTCATATCAGTGCTTATTAATATTGATTCTAAATGGGCTTCAATCCGTCTAAATACTTGTCTTCTGTTTTCTGAATGGGCCTTTGTTCTCACTGTGAACTCGTTATTTTCCACATTCCATATGGGCCTTTATAAGGAAAATATTCTTTCACACACTTGGGGTTGGAACGTAAGCATGTAAATGCTATTCATTGTTGCTACCACAAGACAGTGAATAGTGAGTATATGCACTTTAATTTTTTGACTAATGAGTGAATACCAACGTGAATCAGGATATGTTCTCCTTTTAAAATGATATTGAAGTATATAATTTATCCTCGAAATTTCTTCATTATCATTATGCAAATATTTCCCCGTTGTACTATCGTTGAATGACTAGTAGCTTGGCTTTATATCTATTTGCCCCGGCCCACACGGTGTTTTCTTTTGACTTTTAAGGAAACAAGCGTCATTCTCATGAAATAAGTGTGCGAAGTTACTCGCAACCAACTCGGAAGATTTTCCTCGAAATCATTCTGACTCTTCCGAAACTTTTTTTGAATTTTCCTTGTAATGCAATTGAGGTGAACATTTCCACATTGGGCTGTCGTTGGATGACTATTAGTTACTTCAGCTTCATCTACATGATTTTTCTTTATCTTCTCTTATCTTTGGTTAGTTTTTTTATTTTTATTTTTTATTTTTTTTTTTTTTTGAAGTATTTTTTATACTAACACCAATTTCAAATTAGCGTTCACAAATTATGAGATTGTATTATTCACAAAGAATTCACTATTCGCAGCCGGTTGATTACTAGGCTTGTCATGTTAAAGGAGTTGAAAATTAAAATCCAGATAGTAACCAAGGAGATTAATTGGTGGATTTCATATAGGAAAAGACTTCACTCCCTAGAAGTCAAGAACCTTTGATTTTTAAAGGCAGGGGAAACAGCCATGCAAATGCAATGAGGACCAAATTCACCTACCCAAGCATTGGTTAAAATATCTGGACAAATCCCTCCATTGGTTAAGACATTGGTTAAAATAAACAAACCCCATTGTAGTTTGCTCTTAGAACATGAAATCCCATTGTGATTTTGACTATAACATTTAGCCCATTTTAGTATTTTTTTTAGAAGATCCTTTGTATTGTTTTATGTGTAAATTGTAAATTGTGTAATAAGTAATTAATCCTGTTGAGATTTTAATTAAAGTAGTATTGCAGCATCAAAAACTATTTTTTAGACTTTGTCAAATTATCCGTAGTGTCAAACATGTCATTGTATGATATTCTCCCATCACAATTTCACATTGATGACACACTCCACTTTTTAATTTCTTGCATAAATTGAATATTCTCATCCTTGATTTTCAGTAGAAATGCATAACTGAGGAACAAGATGACATGAATTAGTAGTTTCAGGAGTGTGGTTGTGGTAGGTGTAGTAAAGCAAGGAGGTAAACCATGTTCAAATCCATAACCATTTGTTGCAATTAGTACATATTGTCTTTTTGGAATGATATTGAATACCAACGTGAATCAGGATATATTGTCTTTTTGGAATGATATTGAAGTGCAGAAAAGTTACTTGAATTTATCCTCGGAATTTCTTCATTATCATTATGCAAATATTTCCGCATTGTACTTCGTTGAATGACTAGTAGCAAAGCTTGGCTGTATATCTATTTGCCCCACACGGTGTTTTCTTTTGAC
>BKZX01032829.1:16848-27586 GCA_014362285.1 Fagus crenata
AAGGAGGTATAATTGAAGGAGTAGTCACTCCACCACCCACTCTCCATCAGAGCCTTGGCTTCTTGTTCTAGTGCGGATGATTGAGCTGCAATAACCATGGTTGTGGCATGCATGAAGATACAACGAGCCCATGCCACTACCAGAATGGAAATGAAGACAGAGGGAGCCATGTTAATCTGTATATGATTGATGAGTGTTGGGGCAAATACGATTTGTTCTTATATTAATGACTCAAACACACTTTAATAATTGAAATCCAGACCTGACCCAATACTGAAAGTCACGTTAATACTTTTTCTCTGAAATTACTTAGATTTCCTCGAAATGAATCTTCCTGGTAATGCAATCACAAGTGAACAACTCTAGCGGAGTTGCTGCGAAGCTTGCAGTTTGACTAAGGAGTAAGGACTGGTTGCGAAGAATCTGATTAGTTCAATCAGTAAATGGTGTAATGGCCATGACTTACTTCTAACTCTTTATTATATGGTCCACCACAGACCCACACGGTACATTTCACTTCAACAATCAACTCTTTGATTATGTAAAGATGCACATATCTGATTTCATTGTGGATGAAAATTTCATATAAAAATTTACCATCAAAACGAAAATAATTGGATATTTATCAATTACTATATGTGTTGGATTCATGTTGGCCATATTGATGCTCAACTGTAAATTGAAATAAGGTGGATTGTTTCATGGATGTTGATTGGTGACTTTAGGTGAGTGACATGAAATCACACCCATTAGAAGGTCAGTCAATAGATTCTTATAACCAACCCTGAGCTTAAGCCGTTCCATTCTGTATTCATCAGGAAATATGACTAGAGGACCTTCTTGCTTCACCAAAAGGTAAAGCTCATGAACGGCTCGTTGGTTCCCAGCCTATAAAGCCTATTGTGTTCGATGAGTGAGTTTGATTGTTAGGCTTAAACCTATTTTGATGACATTGAAATCATCCTTTTGATCTCTTTGATCTTGGCCCGCGAATAATGTAAGACTTGAGGTCATTTTTCATCATTACTTTCTTTTTTCTTTTCTTTTTTTGAATTATTTACTCCTTAAATTTGTCTGTATTATTATTGAATCTTTTGAAATAACTCGTACAGGTATATTTGTTCAAGTCAAGATCAAGCATATGGCTTGTGCAACCTCCACAATTGTGGACAATAATAATTGAAAACCTGACTCAAGAGTGAAAGTCACGTTAATGATTTTTGAAATTTCTCTTCGAATATTCCTCATAATGCAATTGAAGTGAACATTTCCACATTCCGGCATTCCACTATGGTTGGATGACTATTAGTACTCCAACTTAATGCTGACACCAAAATTGCAGTTGAAATAATTAGCATTTACTAATGCAAGCCCCCACTATTTACTAACGAGATTGTATCATGCATCCACGGTTGCATGCTAGGAAATAACCAAAGTAGTCCTATCATGGAAACGCGTGAAGACGACTAAATTCACCAATCGTAGTGGTCAGCCGGTTAATTGTGAGGCTAGTTATGTTAGAGGACTAGAAAATTAATATAATGATGGTGATTGATCAGCACATTGAATTGGTGGAATCATAAAAAAAAAAAAAAAAAAAACACTTTGATTGTTACAAGTCAAGGTCCTTGGTCCTAGCCCCAAGCATGGGATTATAGAGCTTAAAGTCCTTTGATTTTTCTATGGAGATAAATGTTGAGTTGACTTGAATTGCATGTGAGTGCAACACATGGGATCATAACCAATGATAAAGTAGCGGAATAAATTCCTAAATTGTAATGTCTTTATTTTTTGGTTATATACTATTTTTATGAAGATGTGAGTCAAAACTGTCAATTAATATAATGCCAGTGATTGAGGTATATAAATATGATTTGCATATAAAAGATTTAAATCACAAATACTTATAAATTTTTAAATCAATGTTTGTATTCTTAGATAAAATTAGGCGTTTCATCTATTTAAAAGCTATTACATATTAATTACGATTATTTGTTTTTTTTATCATGAAAGTGATAACTTCTAATTATTATGTTGGTATATTTGGAATACAATGAACTAGACCACCGTAGATAATTATTCTACAAACAGCTATTACTAAATTAATTAACTCACAAATTATTTAAGATATTAACTCTAAATCCTGAGAAAATACACTCAAATATGAAGTGTAGATTATTAGATTGGTTTTGACGTATAAAAGGGTGCGATCATATATAGTTAAACAAATCGCTATCCTTAATTTCTCAATGCTATTGCTTTTTTTATTACTAATTTCTGTGTAACAAATTGTAATAGCATCAAACAATAAATCAGAGTGGCGCAGCGGAAGCGTGGTGGGCCCATAACCCATAGGTCCCAGGATCGAATCCTGGCTCTGATAAAAAAGAGTTGCTTCCAGCTGTATATTTTGTATATAATGTGCACGCTAATGCTACTTAGTTTTAAATACTCATTTTTTTTTCTAAAAAATATATTAATCCGGTGGCCGATATGTTATAACAAGAATTTGAACCACTTAGCAAGCTGGTTTACAAATCCATTACCCTTTGTGCAACAGGAACAAAAACCAATATTGAAGCACTAGAAGAGTTGGCTACAAGATTACATGCGACTGCAACGATGACGGCTTGCTATAGACGCAGGGACGTAGCCAGGATTTTACATGAGTGGGGGCCGGTGTATCAACTAAATTTTTTTCGTGAAAATCCAAAATAGTATCCATATAATATTAACAAAACATCAACAACTGGAAAGATACAAAATATTCAATCAAAAGAAAAAAATACAAAATAACTATTCTTAATATATTACAATGCATTTTTCAAAGAAAATAAAAGTCGGCGTGTTTTCACATTACTAAAATCATCTATAATTGAATCCGTACTAAATGACTGAGTAATTTCCCTTTCACTGTACAAAAGCATGGAGTTTGTTAGAAAATCGTGTTCCATTTTGTTGCGAAGCCTAGTTTTGACGATATTCATAGCTGAAAATGCCCGCTCTGTAGTTGTAGTAGAGACTGGAAGAGTAAGTACAAGAATAACCACTCTAAAAACAAGTTGGTAGGCTATTGATTTTCTTGTCCTCACTAGCCATTGACACAATTCAGAAATGCTTGACAAACTTTCGAACTCTGGATGCCGAACTACATTATGCTCAAAATGACAAAGTTCTGTTTCCAAAACCTCTTTTTCATGCTCCGTGAAGTCTTGTGGATAAAACTTAGTTACCAACAAACAAATATCATTGATTCTAAAAGATTGACGTGCTTGATAAGGATCTAGAGCTGAACTAAGCACAAGTAACTCTACTGCATGCTCATTAAATCGATGATTTAGTTCTTGCAATTGAGAATCTATTGCAGCACAAAAAATATCCACTCGATAATGATGCTCAATTGTAAAGTCATCTTGCTGATGGCGAGCTAGACCTCGTCTATCAACATAACGAGCAGTCATATCCGGCACATATATAGATCTTAACTCACAAAATGATATCACATTGGTAAGTAAGTCATCCCATTTATCATCTCTGAATGCTTGGATAAGTTCTTTAGTAGATGAAACAAGACGCATTGCAGTTAAAATATCTTGAGTCTGACACTGCAAAACTTGACAAAGTTTATCACTGAGCTCCATAGTTTTTTTCATAAGATGCAAGATAAAGACAAATTCAAATGAAGTTAAGGTCTCATAAGCTGTGTCTGCTTCTACCTGCCGTGAAGAAGTAGATCATTCCTTAATGATTTTGAGCAAAACTTCACATGTTGGACTAAAGATCTTTATCAAGCTAGAAATCGATCTAAAGTGAAAACTCCAACGAGTATCTCCAACTCGTTGCAAAGTGCACTTCTGATTAAGTCCCCTTCCAGTCTCAAGCTCATCAATATCAATCAAATATGCAAATTCAACGTCTTGAGCAAGTTTCAATTGCTCATTACGCTTACATGAAGCACCAACAATGTTGATAATGAAAGTCAACCGATCAAAAAATTTACCAACAGGAATAACTGCTTTTGATGCTGCTACTAATGCCAATTGTAAACGATGTGCAAAACAATGGATGTAATAAACATATGGACAATCATGTGAAATCAAAGCTTGTAATCCATTCGACTCACCTCGCATATTGCTTGCACCGTCGTATCCTTGCCCCCGAATATTTTGAATAACTAGATTATAACGAGATAACAAAGAATATATCTCTTTTTTTAGGGTTAATGCCACAGTGTCAGAAACATGAACAACCCCAAAAAAGCGTTCTCGCACAAAGCCATCCTTGTCAACAAATCTTAAAACTACAGCCATTTGTTCTCTCACTGACTCATCACGGGCTTCATCAACAATTATGCAAAACTTTGCATCACCAATTTCCTCACGAATTGCATTCATCACTTTCATTGAAAAAACATGTAGAATTTCTTTTTGGATTTGTGGTGATGTGTAAGTCGCATTTTTTGGAGCTTTTGCTATCACTTCAGCAACCTTTTTATCATATGAAGCTACCACATCCAATATTTCAAGAAAGTTTCCACGATTGACTGAAGTAGAGCTTTCATCCCGACCTCTAAAAGCAATACCTTGCAATGCAAGCACTCGAACAACATCAATTGAGACCTTCAACTGTAGCTGATTATTTGCAATTTCAGTATGACATTGTTTGTTCAATACCTTGTCTATATGCTGAGGTTGGTTCATTAAATCATCCATTCTTTGCTCGGCAACTCTATGAGATGAATTAAAATCCTTCCCTACATGAGACAAAAAAGCACATCTTGTTCCATTTCTAACTTTCTTCCAACTTCTAAATCCATCAACCGTGAATGCATTTTTTCCAGGATTCCCAGATGGCTTATGAAATAGAAAACATGGAGGACAAAATGTTGCATCTTTCGCAGGAGAATATTCGAGCCATTTTGGAAAGAGATTGTACCAAGTTTCTTGAAAGCTACGATGATGCTTTTCTAGTCTGGATTTTTTCTTTACAGACAATTTGGGTTGGAAAACACCATAGTTATGGTAAGCTCGTCGGATTTCATCACGTTGATTAACATGACAATCCCATATTTGTTGACGCAATCCAGGATCCCGCTCCAACAAACTAGTATCAATTTTTTGAAATTTTGGATGAGGATTTTCTTGAATTGGGATATCAACATTTTCTGGAATATGGATATCCACGTTTTCTGGAATTGGAATTTCGATATTCTCTGGAATTGGGATGTCGGCATTAGTGGTTGGCAATGTTGCATCACTAGTCGTGGCTTCTGAATCATTCAAGTTCTTTCTTTTGAAAAAATGCGTTATTGTAGTTGACTTACCCATAATCTACAAATCAAATAGAAATTATGTTTATTTTGTATACTACATCATTAGTACATATTATACAGTTTTTAAACATAGTAATTTTGACACTCATGATCCACAACACAACAAATCAACAATTAATAATCAAATACTTATATAAAGCACTCAAATGATTTAGCAGTAATTAATAATCAGATAGTACACAATAACACAACACTCATAAAAAAACAAAAATAAAAAACACAGATGTGAGAAATTGACTAGAAAGAGAAACAAAAAGGGAAGAAATAATGATGGTGACTGTTCAGAAAAAATCTAAAATAATTGATTTGAGTGGGTCACAGTGAGACCGGTGACTATTCACTAAAAAAATAAAAAAATCAACCACTGAACCACTCAACCACATGTGCCCAATTTCTATATTAACAATTTAACATAGAGAGACCGGTCAATAAGTCTTACCTCTTAAAGTCTGAGAGAGAAAAGAGTAAAGTGACTAAGTGAGAGACAGAGAGAAGACTCACCAGTGCCGAGTGCCGACTGCCGAAGTGCCGAGAATCCAAGATGCAGGTTGCGAACAAAGAACGGCCGTGAGCGAACGGCGACATCGGCGAGATGGTGGCGAGATCGGCAGGCTGGCAGCGAAGTAAGCAAACGGACCGTGAGGCTTGAGCGAAGCGATGAGCCTCCAAGCGGCGAAGCCAAGTCCGTAACTCACTACCTCCGGCTCTGGCAAGTCTGTAAATCACTAACTTAAACCCTAGATCTTGCTTCTTTTTTCATTTTTTTCTTTTTCTTTTTCTTTTTTCTTCTACTCGGTCTAGCCACCAACCGTAACTATTTAATTTTTTTTTTTTGAATTTTATATTTTAATACATTTTCTAATTTATTGTAATTTTGACTTGGGCTGATTTATATTTATTTGTTGTTGTTGTTGTTGTGATTTGGGCTGATTTGTTGGGATGATTTTGACTGAGATGTATATTTTTATTTTTTATTTTTTGATTTGGGCTGATTTGTTGGGAAAATTTTGTATATTTTTTTTTTGGGGCTAATTTCTGTTGGAAGGGGCCAAAAATTGTGTTAGTAGGGGTCCAAAAATTATGTGAGTGGGAGCCAATTAATTTTTTTAACCTACTCTAGCTTTTTTTTTTTTGAGCCAGTAGGGGCCATGGCCCCCTTTGGTCCCCAAGTGGCTCCGTCTTTGTATAGACGGGGGCTGAATTACAGCTAAAGACCTAAATTTCATGATGCAAAATATAGGACATAATCATAAAGAAAAATAGGCAGAACTTATACAAATGACATGAATTTTATAGCATACCATGAACTTAATGATTGAGTTTCACTCTTTATAACTACAAAAGTTTTCTTGGTTACGTAGTTGCCACAGGGCAACTTCATGTAAAGGGTAGGTGATTCTTTCCTTACGAGAAAAAAATTCTTGGGACACTCGTTTCATTGTGGGTCGAGTCTTTGGCTTGGTGCGTAAGCACTCAAATGCTATTGTAGCAATAAGGAAAATATCATGCGCATCGAGGTGATTTGGGCGTGGTAGACATTGGTCCAATATTTCATTTAGCATCACATTTTGAGAAGATGATGATATTGAAGTCAAGAGTTCCCCTGGATGTTTTCCCATTAGTATTTCTAATGCCACCACTCCAAAGCTATAAACATCACATTTTTCAGTCAGCACTGTAGTATAGGCTAGTTCTGCATAGGACAAAAAGAAATATGAAAGCTATTAAAAATATAATGCATTTCTCATTTCTTTTCTCTTAAAAAAAAGCTATTATGAATGTGGATTTCTAGCATGCATGATTTCAATTCATCTTACAAACAATAAGCGAACTCAATTAGCTTGATTTTTGAGCCCCACGGGGATGGAGTAAAAAATAAAAAAAAGGAAAAAAGAATAAGAGTATATTATGAAAAGAGAAATTCACCTGGCGTGGAGAAGTTCATTAAACGATATGGTTCTCAATTGAAAAACAAGCACTCCCTGACTGAGTTTCAGTTTCTTCAATTATATAAGTTTCTTGGTTCCTCAGCTGCCACAGTGAAACTGCTTGTATGGGGTTCATTATTGGCTTATTGTGAGAGAGAAATTCTTGGGACACCCTTTACATTGTTGGACTAAACTTTGGTTTTAGTACGTAAGCATGCAAATGCAATTGTCGCCACTAAGAAAACATCTTGTGCAACTCGACGGTTTGGAGGTGGAAGACGTTGGTCTAATATATCATTTAGCATCACATTTTGAGATGATAATGGTGATGATAATGAACTCAAAAGTTCACCAGGATGTTTTCCCATTAATAATTCTAGTGCCACCACTCCAAAACTATAAACATCACATTTCTCCGTCACCACCATAGTATAAGCCAATTCTGCATATATAGGAAGGAAAAAAAAAAAAAAAAAAGTATTAAAAAAAAATTGTATTGTCTGTCATTTTTCCTATAATTTTTCTCTTTGTATACTATTTTTTTATGAGGAGATTGGTCAAAACTTTTCAGCTTATAAAACGTCAAAGTGATTGTTTGCTACCATGCCTACATGGTTCTATTCATATAACAAACAATAAAGTAAGCTAAGTAGAATGCTTATGTAGAAACCCTAGATTTGACTATCATTTTAAAATAATAGGTAGGACATGCTATAAGGCATGGTACTATGAAAAGAATATATAATTCAACTGGAGCAATATAACCATAAGTCCCAACAACTAAAGTTTGATTGGAAGAATTAGGATCTAGAAGTCTAGCTGTACCAAAATCAAAAACAAAAGCCTTCAAATCAGAGTTCAATAGAATATTGTTACTGGTTATATCTTGATGAACATTTACAGGGGCACATTCATGATGCATGTAAGATAAGGCATGTGCTGTGCTTTTGATGATGTTCATCCTCCTCGTCCAATCCAATTCCACAGCTTCAACATCGTTGTTTAGGACACAAAATAGGCTTCCCCCTTTCCATATACTCATAGACCTAAAACATGCATCGTTTATGCAAACAATAGCCATGAAGTTTAGCAATGTTTTGATGTCGGATTTCTGTTAACATTTTGACCTCATTTCTGAAACTCTTGTCGAAATTCAGGTCCTCAGCCTCTAAACGATGAAGTTTCTTTAAGGCAACCACATTTCCACTAGGCAATTGAGCTTTGTAAACACTACCATAACTGCCAGTCCCAATACAATATTTAATGTCAAAATCCTTTGTTGCTTTAATGATGTCATCATATGCAATTTTTCCATCATAATTCCATATCAAGAACAAGTCCCCATTCTTTGTTTCCCTTGACTTGGACTGATTTTTCCTGACCCCACATTGAGAGAGGATAAAGCACCCAAGAAGTAAAAGCACAGGGAAAGAGAACGAAAATTTTTATTTGGAGGACAATTGATCTGTAATTATTTGGGGAAGATGGAAAGCAAGGGGGAAAACCTTTGATGTCACCACATAAACCTTTGTTGCCGATGAATGTATTAGGTGTACAATTTAAGTAGCCATATGGGATCTGACCATAGAAAGAATTGAATGAAAAGTTGCCTTCTTTTATTTTAATTGAAAAATCGGGGATGGTTCCGGTAAGATGATTGTAGCTTAGATCCAACAGCTTTAAATGTGTTCCTCCGCTGATGGAGTTATGACTTAAGTCAATAGTACTTATATTAGAAGGCAACTGATCTGGGATGGAATGCTTCCAGTTAAATAGTTGTGGCTTAATGACAAGTCTTTCAAACTCCTACAAGTAGCTATTTCTTCGGGGATGGAGCCACTAATTTGATTCCGACTGAGGAACAAAGTTTCTAAATAAGTCAAATGACTGATAGTTTTGGGAATGGAACCATGGATTTGGTTTGAATCAATGAACAAAGAGACCAAATTGATTAGATAACCAAGAGACGAAGGGATAAAACCAATGAGCTTATTATTATTGAGGTATAAGAAACTCAAATTCTCCATGTAGCCTATTTCTAGGGGAATAGAACCATTGAGTTGGTTTGAAGAAAGAGACAAAGAGACCAAATTGGTTAGATAACCAAGAGATGAAGGGATCGAACCAATGAGCTTGTTTTGTTGTAGGTCCAAATTTAATAAATTCTTTAGGAGCCCAATTTCTAACACTATAGTTCCGTTGAATTCATTAAAAGACAAATTGAGACTGGAAAGATTGATTAAAAGGCCAAGAGCTGAAGGGATTGGTCCGGTAAATCGGTTATTTCTCAGACTTAATTCAAAAAGATTCTTCAAACTTCCCAATTCTTTGTGGATGGAACCACTTATTAGATTAGAAGAAATATTCAATGACACTAATTGAAAGAGGTTTGCAAGTGAGAGAGGCAACTCACCGGTAAGATTATTTTGGGAAAGATCAAAATAGGTGAGCTTCGAAAGGTAACCTATCTCAAGTGGGATGCTCCCCAAAAGCCAATTGCCAGAAAGATTAAGATAGACTAAATTTGGAAATGAAGAGAAGTTGAATTTACTAATCTTGCCTCCCAAATTGACCCAAGCCATGTCAATCACTTGGACGCTTCCTCCAAAATCGCATGTAATTCCATCCCATTCGCAACGGCTTTTTAAGGTGTCGTTGGAATGGCGACTCCACCATCCACTCTCCAGCAGAGCCTTTGCTTCTAGTTCTAGCGCTGATGATTCAGATGCTGCCACGGAGCCAGCTGCAATAACCACAGTTGTGGCATGCATGAAGATACAAAGAGCCCATGCTGCCAGAATGGAAATGGAGACAGAGGGAGCCATGTTGAACGTGTATGATTGATGATTGATCGGGCAAATGGTTGAATGTTATATTCATGACATAAATACACTTCAATAATTGAAATACAGACCTGACCCGAGAGTGAAAGTCACGTTAATGAGTGCAATACTACTGGTTTTTTTTGAATGAACATCAATGTGATCATAATATTAAGGGAAAATTGCAATAACCTCTTATGAGGTTTAGTGTAAGGGCAGCTCTATATAGCGGACTTGCTGCGAAGCTTACAATTTGAGGACTCGTTGCGAAGAATCTGACTGGTGCAATCAGTAAATGGTGTAATGACTTATTTCCAATACTTTACTAAAGGTCCTTATTTTGTGCAATTATATATAAGTACCACCAGAGACCCACGCGGTGCTTTAGTCTTATCGTTCCAATAATCAATTACCATATTGAATGCTTTAGTCTTATCGTTCTAACAATCAACTAGTATATTGAATGAAGAGCTAACCCACTATCCGATCTTCTTCTATGGAAAGAACTTTGATTTCAAATCCCTTTCCCCACTACATCTTGTAAGAAAAAAACTATCATATTGAATGTGAACAGGGTTGAATTTCTCTGAAATTATCTGAGAGATGCACGTATCTGATTTCATTGTGGATGACAATTTCTCTTGGCATCATAATTA